>SJYQ01002122.1:154154-170239 GCA_006410935.1 Redunca redunca | reverse complement strand
GCTATTGCATTAGGAATATATTTTATTAATATATATGCCATCATCTTTATTATCTTAATATTGTACTTTTGCTGGAGACTCAGAAATATAGAACAAGGAAAGATTTACTGAGGGGACTAATCTAAGCTTTGAGATATCATATATGAAAGAGAAAGGATCTCCTTCCAATAAGGAGATTTTGGTCAAGAGTGTTACATGTTTTCAAAAAGTGAAGGAAATTGAGGATTTAGAATATAGGAAGAGACTTGGACAACCAGAGCAAAGTTTCCATAATGTATCAAATTGCATGTGTTAAACAGTTGATTGTTTTAAACAATTTCTGCAGGAATTCTTAAAGTGAAATGTGAAGAAACAGAATGGCGGCTGGAGAGTGAGCAGTATCAAATACAGGGTTTTCTTTTGGGGACATGTTCTTAAGCAGAAGGGAATAAAACTATGGAGAGATCAGCCTGAAGATCAAGATGAAAGGGAATAATTGGGAAAGCAAATGCTTGAAGGGCAAACTGTTGGCAAGATTTCTGTCATTTTTCTTCTTGAGTATATAATAATTTATGTTAGGTGTAGCATGTGATACTACCATCTTACTTAGTCCAACCTGTATATGATCTGACCTCAGTATTAAACTTGACTCTTCCAGGTGGAGAATGCATCAGTCATATGTATATTAGAGTCTTATATTAGTTCATTGATTATCTCTCAACCTATTCAAATTGATTTCAATAGTGTTTTTCAAGGAAAAAAAATAATGCAGGTAATTATTTCTCAGATTTAGAATGCCAAATTATACATTGATCATATTTGGATTTTCTAATAAGTTGTTTTTAGTCACATGGGAGATCTCGCTTCAACTTCAGACCATCATCTTCACTTAAATGAGGTTTCTTGGTTGCCAGGAAATGCTCTAGTGCATTTCCATGTACTATCTTTTTGAAGTTTCAAAGCAATACCATGATAAAGATAATATGACTCTCCTTGTCTGACAGGAAAACTGAAATACAGAAAAGCTAAGTCAGGTGGTCAAATTTTCATGACTAGTAAGTAGCAGAGCAGGTATCTGGACTGTTGAAGTTTCAGTTCCAGTTTCAGCCAATCTGTGTTTAACCAATATAATTATTGCCTCATTTCAACTTCTAAAATGTGATAAAATGTAAACCTAAAGCATAAAGATAGCAAAAGAAAGAATTTGCATGGTAAAATGGGGCAAACATATTTAAAATTCCAGAGAAGGGTGGAATACTGTTCAATAATACAGATATAGTTCATGTTTTTCTTGTGGGAGGTCTTTTAATTTGGCATGATCACTCCATAGAGTGTATAATGTATTTTGGCCAATGGAAAACTGAGGTTTACATATCTAAAACTACACAACATTGTAGCACAACAATGTGTGGGCATCAAATAGAATGGTCTTGTATTCCAATTTTTCTTCCCATGGAGCTCTGGTTCCATGATGTCCCCATCCTGTGAAGGAATTGTTTGTCTCAGCCCTTCTGAATGCAGGAGTGGTCTTGTAACTTTCTCCAGCCAATGAAACATGCGTGTAAATGACCTGTGTAAATTTCAGGCAGAAGCTTTAAGGGCCTGTGGTAGTTTTCCATGTTTTGTTTTTCTTTGTCAAAAATCATCAATATTCCAGATAGAGTCCTGAGTTCTGGAAAGAGGCAACAAGCAGCTGAACCTTAAAATTCCTGATAGGTACATAGGTTCAGTAAAAACTGACCTTTGCTATCATAATTCACTGAGATTTTAGACCACACATTTTCTGAATTATTCTAGCTTATTCTGATAATAGAGTTATAATTGATTGATGTAATTGTTTAAAGTTAAAATTACTTTTTATGTCATTACTGAGAGTATTTCAGAGATGAGTGTAAATTAACTGACCCAGTTTCTGGGTGTACTTAAGTCTCTCTTCAGACTACTAAACAGGTTTTAAACCCACAACCAATATTGTCAAGATGATAAAATATCCCGAAGGGGCATGTTTATATTGTTTTTCGTTTCTAGTTCATACAGTCTTAGTCTATCAAAGAGACTTTAGATTGATCTGCTTCATTTCTACGTTTGTTTCTGGTATGAGATAAAAATTCATAGTTGATAAAGTATCATATAAAAATATAAGTACATTCGCACATCTTGTTTTCCTCTCTAACCTAAGTTGTCTCACTTTATTTCTCTAAGCAAATTTTTTCAGTGAATAAATAAACTAGAACCAGTGTGCTTAGGCATGAACTTTCTATCATCTCTGGGAAATTAATAATACTTTGACCACTAACTCTCTCCACATTGTTAAGTGGAATCATCATATCTCCATTATAGTAAAGTCTGTTGCTATTAACTTTTGAACAAGTACCAAGAATTCCCCATTTGAAAAAGACTTTGATAGCAAGTTATTGCCAATTCCAAATGCCTTCCCCTTATTTATACTTTTGACTTAGTGTTCAAAGTTTAAACTCTCTTTATTTTCTCTGACTTAAAATGTGTGGAGGAATACATACTGACTAACAGTTCACATACCCCACCCTGACACCCTGAAGAATTGCCTACCTTTGTGTTGCCTAACAGGGACTCCCAAGAGACTTGTACATAGGCTGAAGAGATGAAATTTCCTACTTCAAAAACCACCAACTTGTGTGATAATCTACCTGAACATTTTGGGACCATCAGTTTTTTCCTGGCGAGGCTTCATTGGGGCCCCTGATGCAACAGTAGAGAGTGAGAACAAATAAGAAAATCCCTTGTTTTGCTTACTCCCTGAGTAGGGAGGGAGCATGTGCCTTAGATGGGGTTGGGGTAGGGTCAGTCAGAAAGGGAGGCTTAGTATGGTTTGTCCACCCCTCTGGTGGTGGTAAGTGCAGGGAACATGCTCAGTACCCTGCTTTTGCTCCTGGTTCTTTAGAAGTGGCAGTAGGCATGTTTGGGGGTTTTGTGGGTTTTTTTTTGGTATCTTTTTAGGACCATCAGTTTCATGCTGTTTAGGATATGTGTTTTGATTTATACTTTAGGTCTGGTAAGATGGTGATGGAAACTTCTGATTGATAAATCGAGTGGCAGAAACAGACTTTCAATCTGAGTATCTTATTCTTACTAACACCCCACACTCTATGCTATTTCTTGTCCTTATTTTTACACATTGTAAGTAAATAACATGTATTCTATAAGCAATTTCTTTTCATTTTGAACAATCATAAAATATTACAGCTAGAAGCATTAGTGCTTATCTGGTTGAATCCCCTCTAAAATGAGACACTGAAGGACTTGTCAAGTATCTCATAGCTAATTAAGGGCCTGATTCTTACAGTGCTCTTTCTCCTCTATGATGAATCCATGTTTCTGTGTCCGCTAAAATAATTAGAAATAATGAATTATTGTTTGCATTTGCATAGGTGCTAGAGAGCATTTTGAAGTGAAATATACAGGGAAACAGGAAATTTGTTATTACTTTTGATTTTCAGTGAGAAAAGCAAAAGTCTATATGACAGCATCTCATGTGTATGCAAATACAGCATGAGAGGGACAGGGGGACAGGTCCAGAGGCACAGATCTTGTCTCTTGGTTACAAAACCACAGTGACTTTTTGAGAGAAAACAAACTGACCTGAAAATATCTATACTTAAACCTGCCTTTCCCCAAATGTTAAGATATAACTAATTATAGAAAAGCAACTTGGTTTAGATGTCTTATATAACCAGAAAGAGTAAATGACTAGGAACCTTAAATCTAACTCCAGATTGTTCAGTTCAGTTCAGTCGCTCAGTCATGTCCGACTCTTTGTGACCCCATGAATCACAGCACGCCAGGCCTCCCTGTCCATCACCAACTCCCGGAGTTCACTCAGAATCACGTCCATCGAGTCAGTGATGCCATCCAGCCATCTCATCCTCTGTCGTCCCCTTCTCCTCCTGCCCCCAATCCTTCCCAGCATCAGAGTCTTTTCCAATGAGTCAACACTTAGCATGACATGGCCAAAGTACTGATCCTTAGCATATATATTTTTAAGACCAGCATACAAAACAATAGCAATTCTTGAATTTGGGATGGGTCTAGACTTATTGCATAGTACTATTTTCCTCATGTGAACACATGACTAAATGGCCCCTCCTAGACAGTTCTTGTAAATTGATGTATTTCCTAACTGTGAGAGTTGGACTGTGAAGAAGGCTGAGTGCCAAAGAATTGATGCTTTTGAACTGTGGTGTTGGAGAAGACTCGTGAGAGTCCCTTGGACTGCAAGGAGATCCAACCAGTCCATTCTGAAGGAGATCAGCCCTGGGATTTCTTTGGAGGGAATGATGCTAAAGCTGAAACTCCAGTCCTTTGGCCACCTCATGTGAAGAGTTGATTCATTGGAAAAGACTCTGATGCTGGGAGGGATTGGGGGCAGGAGGAGAAGGGGACAACAGAGGATGAGATGGCTGGATGGCATCCGTGACTCGATGCACGTGAGTCTGAGTGAACTCTGGGAGTTGGTGATGGACAGGGAGGCCTGGTGTGCTGCAATTCATGGGGTCACAAAGAGTTGGACACGACTGAATGACTGAACTGAACTGAACACTGCAGTAAAAATATACACCTGATGTACTTTCCAGGGCCCTTGGGAGGTCAGGATGAGCTAATGTCCAAGGTGGTTATGAAAAAGGTAAAAATACATGTAAACTAAATTGATGTATTGTAAATATGAAGGAGTTTGTTGCTTCCATAAGAACTCACAGTGGCTCTACCAGGAGTAGAAAGTGAAACTGGCAGGTTGTTTGTAGATTACCTCAGTAAAGGCAATTTTATATACTGCATAGCCCTTGACAAGAAAGCTCAGAACTATCTCTGACATATGCTATGAGTTTTTCATTCTGTATTTTACATATATTTCTTATAAAAGATTTCAATGTGGCGAGACAAAAACCTAAAGCCTCACTAAACTTAATAAAGAAACACTGCTTATTAATGTGAAGCCTCATTATTATCTACTGCAAACTGAAGAGATTTAAAATAAAAATTGGTGCCCTTTCAAGGTAGAAGTTGGGGATAACATTTGTGGCCATTTTTTATAAGATTATGCTGATGAATATTGCAGTTGGATGTGAACCTGTTTGCAGGTTCAAATGCTGCTTTAATAATTTATTTTTGATTGTTTTTGCTTTGATTATTAATAACCTCACTCATTTGTGAATGTTTGTATTTTACAACCCAGTGTATAGTGCAGTACAGGGAAGCCTGATGTGCTTCAGTTCAGGGGTGCAAACAGTCGGACACAACTTAGTGACTGAACAACAAGCATCAATACCATCTACTATATTAAATTAGGAAAATATTTGGATAAGATCTTATAAACTTTTATGATGCTTTTTTGAAATATGTTAATGAGACCAAAGCAATTTGACAGCAAGTCTTATGATATGAAAAACATGAATTCTTCCAGTTGCTATGTTGGTATAAAAATGTATTATTTTTTCTGTTTCTATAATAGGCTCATTTGTATGGGTAGAAACTTCTATATATCTTGGTTATAGCATTTAAAACAGGCATTTAAAAATTGAAATTGGTATTTTCTGCATAGAACATCACACATATTAAAGTTTTCAACTATGCAAAATGTGACTTATTAAACCATGTTATTTTTCATAAAGTAGATGAATATATAATGTATATGATAGGCATATGTAAATTGTGGGTACTATTTTTATTAGGACATTCCAAGTTATTTTTTTTAATAATTAGAGCTAATAATTAAATATGCATTATATGTATTTCATCTCACTATACCCATATACACACAGTATTATAATTAAAAAAATCTTCAGCTTTTAGCAATTTGTTACTGACTGCTGTTTATTTTCTTTATTCCTCAATCCATATATCTACTTGTTCAAACAGTAATTCATTTGTTCATTCAGTATGTATTTATTAAACATGGATATTTGCTCTAAATTTGTTTTTCTTATTTTTATTTTACTTAATTTTTTAATTTTTGCTCTCATGTCTGATTATATCTATTCATATCTGTATCATTTTCCAAATTGTGCATATGAGTTGTCATTTAGATGACATTGAATCTTCATATTTTCATTTTCTGCTGGATTCTGGCAAGAAAGGTTTTTTACTAGCTGTGGGTTGGTAGAATCACACTGAATTAAAAATTTAGTTATTAGTCTGAAGAGAAAAATGAAAACTCAAGATACATAGCATGCCTCCACTGTGTTCTAGGACAACTTCCTATGGAGCTTACTACCAAACTCATTTCACAGTTTAATCTAGTATTTTTTGCTGGTTAGTTGCTCAGTTGTGTCCAACTCTTTGCAACACCATGGACTGTAGCCCTCGAGGCTCCTCTGTCCGTGGGATTTTCCAGGCAAGAATATTGGAGTGGGTTGCCATTTCCTACTCCAGGGGATCTTCCTGACCCAGGGCGCAAACCTTTGTCTCCTGCATTAGCAGGCAGATTCTTTACCACTGCACCACCAGAGAAGCCCCTAATCTAGTATTAAAGTCTGTCATAAAAAAATATAAATTTTAAAATCACATTCATATATGCAGTAGTCCACAAAAGACATTAATATGTCTATTTAATTTTCTGTTCCAATTATTCTTACAGCTTTCTGTTTGAATGAAAGTGAAAGTCACTCAGTTTTGTGTGACACTTTGTGACCCCATGGACTGTACAGTCCATGGAATTCTCTAGTCATGTTTTATAATGCCCTGAAAGCTTTTTAATGACAATTTGTTTGTTATCAAGATTATTCACCACAGGCTACTCCCACTGCCCCTCCCCTTTGCAGATTTGTTATATATCACTTATTTTGTAATTAATGCTTGTAGAGTGGATTCTTCTTTCAATAGGCAGTGAATTCCAGACATACTTCTATTTTCAAAACAGTAGACAGGCTTATTGAGATGACTGTAAAAATATCCATGAAAAATTCAACTTTTAAACATTACCAAGATGTATGAAATTTTCTAGGAGACAAGGTGAGAAAGGACTGAGAGAATCATAGAATTTAAAAGTTATGATTAATTGAAATTCTAGTAAGAGTCACAAGGGCTGGGTGTCATTTATCACACTGATTTGAAATGAGGGATGTGAGACTTCAAGGTTAGGCAAGGTGAGGTGGGAATTTCAAGGGAGCAATGCCTTTCTTTATTCTCTTCTGAATGGAGGTTGACAACCCATAATAGTCAAAAGAAAAGAAAGCCCATCTTTAAAGAGGCTCTACTCTATGATACCGAAGCCTGTCTTTGGTTTATCTTCTAAATTCATTGTTACTCTTTTTATTTCATTAAAATGCCCTTGGACATCAATAGAAAGAAAACAACAAGGCATTAGAAAAAGCATTACTTAAGGATCTTAAAGTCATAGTGTTGGGATAAAAGGACATGTGCAAATATTTTAAATTAAATTGCCATATTATTTATCAAATTGAAAAGATTGATGTAGTTTAAATTGCCATATTATTTATCAAATTGAAAAGAAGATTGAGGTAGTTGGTTTCTTGGTGCCTCAAAGCATGATACCTCTCTTAGCTTTTATCTGGGAGCACCTGAGAAACTGGTAAAAGAACTGTGTCTGGAATCATATTTGGAAAAATTTGGCTTGGCCTGTACCAGGAAGTCCTGCTATTACTTCATGTGCAAATTTATCCTACCTACAAAGTCATGGGCATTGATAAAAAGCAACTGCCATCCCATCTGGGCACCGGACTGTGTAAAATGTAGGGCAGGGAAAAGTAGTGCTTCCTGCAGACAGCTGCCTCTCAGGATGAGAAGGGAAAGATGGGGGAGCACACTGGGCCCCATCTTCCAAACCTGCCAAGCAGATGAGCTTTCTTCCTCCCCACAGAAAAGTGAGTAAAGTATAAGGCTACAGGCCAGGAATTTTTTCCAGCAAAGCCCCTCCACATGGAAACCTCAGGGTGAAGAATGCATGTATGGCTTTAATATTTTAAAATCTTGGAGGTCTGAAATGCATTCAGATCCATAAGCCATTAAATCATGTGTTGTATTCTGTTAGGTAAAAGTCACAAGGAAGATTAATTTCTATTACAATAGATCTAGACTTCTTTCAGTTAATATAAAAGGTTTATCAACATTTCAAAAAAATGGGATTTTTGAGTTGATTTCTCTTTGTGTTGATTTTTGGGGAGAGAATAAAATATTTGCTTTAATAACTCTTAACATGGAGCGAAAATCCAAATATTTCAAGTACTATAATTCTACCCAAGTCTCTCTCTAAGTCTTACTATTAGACTTTATTTCCAAACAATTGGATTGATCTTTCAAGTGTGTGTTTGTTGTGAGGATATCTATACAAATGAATGTGGTCCTTGCTTTGTTTATCATTAAATACCAGAAAAAGTCTTTGCCTTGAAGGAAGTTATATTTTGGTAGGAAGAGCACATTATAAACAAAGATACATGTATCAAGTAGTGATAAATGCTGTGAGTAAAATCAAGTAGTGATAAGTGTTGTAAGAACCAGAAGAGAGAAGGTGGTGGTGCTTTTGAAGGTAATCAGATTGACAAGCCTTCTTCAAGATAGAGCCTGAGGGCAAAGTCCAAGGAAAACCGTGTGCATAGCTTTGTTAGGGGAAGCACACTGACTGAACTCGCCCACTCTGGCCAGGCACCATAGTAACCATTTTCATGAGTTGTTTTATGACAGGAGGTCCTGGTAAGGAACACAGAACTAATAAGCCACCACCAACCAGAAGAGTTCAGGAAAGGTCAAAAGCAGACACCTCATGTCCGACACCTCTCAGAATCCTTCTCCCTGGCATCCATCTTGTTTGAACAAGGTGTGCACCACCAGGAAGGACTCTGAGTCAGATGACTGACTAAAGACAACCTGGAAACTAACCCCATCACCATAAAAGCCAAGACTGCCAGCCATGTGGCAGAGCTGTTCTCCTGGGTTCCCTTACACTACTGCTCTCCATCTGGGTGCCCTTTCCCAATAAAATCTCTTGCTTTGTCAGCAGATGTATCTCCTTGGACAATTCATTTCTGAGTGTTAGACAAGAGCCCAGTTTCAGGCCCTGGAAGGGGTCCCCCTTCCTGAAACATCTTTGTGGAAGAGTGTCCTAGGTTAAGAGAAGAGAAAGTGCGAAGACACTTAATGGCTGTCAGACATGCTGGGTATGTTCAAAAAGCAATGAAAAGCCCCTGTGGCTGGTATGGAATAAGAAAGAGAAAAGCAGAAGGTTGTTATATTAGTGGTGGCCAAGGGCCAGGTCACTTAGAGCATCATAAGGACTATGGATTTTATTCCAACTCCAAGAAGTTATTAGAAGTCTGTGAACTCTAATGGACTGATTTAAATTTAGAAATATCACCTAGCTGCTATATTGAGATGAGATTTCTTAGAAGATGTAGGAGGAAGCAGGGAGAAAATGATTTCATTCAAGATATTTATTTAGAGTCCATTATAGGCCTGCTCTAGGAACTAAAGATGTTAGCAAATAAAAACAAAAAAAGTCACTGCACTGATGAAGCTTATGTAAAATAAATCTGTGATCTACTTCATGTCAGTATATAGAAAACCCATATAAGATGTAGGTATGGAGAGTGGTGGGGGATGTGTATGGGCTATTTGACATAAAAGGTCAGGGAGAATGGTCCAAATAAAGTAACATTTAAGCAAGGATCAGAAGGAAATAAAGATATTTCAGAAAGAAAGCTTGAGATTGAGACAGGGGAAACACCAAAGGCCCGGATCCTGGTGGAAGTGGCCCTGAGATGGGGCTGGACTGAGGAGAATAAAAAGAAAGTGGGTTGGATGAGGTCAAGGGGAGAGTGAAGGTGGTGTAGGGGCTTCTAGGCCATGGTGTTTATGTTGAGTGTTGTGAGAAACATGCCAGCAAAATGACATGGTCTCCCTCATATTTTAAAACCAACACTGGCTTCTGTGTATAGAATAAGGGGCAGAGGAATCAGAGTAAGATGGAGAGGAGCAGGGCTGCTCTGGAAGCTGGATGAAGACTTATGCCTTTCTCATTCCCTTTTAGAAGGGACACACTGCCCAGCTGTGAAGTGCGTGATTGGCTGGTAGCTTCTAGTGGTGAGCTTCCTCCAGGTTCTGCCTCAGTTTTAAGTGAGATCACCCTCTTCTCGCAGTGGCCCCCTTCAGTTACTGAGCAAGGTGGTGGGACAAGGGCCTTGCCATTTCCGCTCTGTGTGGGACTTTGCTTCAGAGAGCTCTATTGGGCTGGTAGAAAATTTATCCGGTGATTAGGTGGGCATCACTACCCAATAGCAACCACTGCCCAAGGCACTGTTGGCACCCCACATTCCATCTCAGTGTCTGCATGCTAGAGAACCCAACCTGCGACAGATGGAAAAAGAGAGGTGAATTTACAGACTGTTGTGGTAACTCAGGTAAGAAATCATGGTAATTCACATTAGGTTAGTAAGAGAAGAGATTTTGAGAGAAAGACGGCAGATATATTTTGGAAGTGAAATGAATAGTAATTATTAATGTGTTAAATGTAAGATGTGATAGAAAGAATGGAGTCAGGTTTGACTTCAAGTTTTTGCCTTGAAAAATTGGAATATGGAGTTGCTGCTCCACCAAATTGGAGAATTTTTAAAAAGAGCAGGCTTAGGGAAGCTTAGAAAAAAATAAAAATCAAAAGTTCAACTTAGCATATCACCTTGCTTATGCTTAGTTGGATTTACAAGTCTGGGTTTTGGTGAATGGTCAGTAGGGAGGTAGGCTTTTGCAGTATTTAAGCCATAGGAAAGGATAAACTCACTTAGAAAATGAGAATAGATAGAGAAGTACCTTACTTTTAGGGCATTGCTAGTGTAGAGGTCAGAAAAACTAGAAAAATTCCCTTACAGAGTCCAAAAATACATAATGACTGAGGCAAGAGAGCGTGTACCAGGGAGCCACTGAAGAAAGTATTTCAAAAAAAAAAGGAAAGAAAACGTCATCTGATTTGAATGCTGCTGAAAGTTACAACATAATAAGGTAGGTATCACTGCTGAGTTTGGAAACATACAGAAGCTGATGACCTTGGTAAGGAGGTTTCAGTGACGACAGAAGCCTGAGAGATGGGAGTGCAGGAATTGCTGGGTATGAGAGTAAGGACAGTGCAACAAAGCACAGTTTCTTAGATAAACTGATCAATACCCAGAGGCAGATGTATTGTTAAAGGGATTTATTTACATGATTGCTATCATTTTAATAAAGCCATATATCAATGTGCCAGACATTTTTCTATGTGCTCTATAGAGGTCTAATTTAATATTCGTAACAACTATAGGATGGAGACACTACGGTTATTTTTTAGTGGAAATTTGAAGACAGAGACATTAAATCTATTGCTTAAGGTCACACAGATAGTCAGGTGTGCAGGTGGTAATTCACCCCAGGAAAGCAGAATCAATAGCATTTTCCAGAATCAGTCCTCCCAACCGTGTCGCTATGGTGCAGGATGTTTGTGTGTTGGAGTTCATATGCTGACGGGAACGTTCCTATGAAGAGCTTTGAAGATTTAAGAGAGAAAGGAAGGAAAACTGTAGGAGCACATGCCATGAGTATGCAACAAGGGATCAATGCAGTTCATAAAGAGTTTGGTCTTAGACATAAGCCAGGATAGTTCATCCACTGCGATAGGACAAACGGCTAATTATTTCTATGCAAAGGCAGGTAAGTTTTATCTTCGATGCTAGGAAAATGAGGAAGTGCTTGTCTAATTATTTCTATTTTGTGGTGAAACATGAAGCCAGGCCTTAAGTTGAGAATGAAAAAAGGGGGTAAAGGTAATGGAGTATTGAAGAAAAAAATAAATTGTGTGTATGTGTATGTGTTGTGGATGGGGTAATTAACTAAGAAAATATGTAAGGATGCTTTGCATTAGTGAGCATCTACTTGATATTTCATGTCATAAAAATAAAGTGAATCCAATCAGCACAGAGATATTTTTCTATAGCCAGTTCAGCTGCTTATCTCTACACGTAACAGATAAAATAGGTGAAGAAGTATATTTAACCAGATTTGAAGTTTTGTCAGGTGAGTGTTATGGCAGGAGATAAGGATGAGGGACTTGAGGTTATACGGAAGGGAGCTTGGGAAGTTCACTGGTTAAATGAGGACGTGAAGGAGCTGGTAGACCGTGACAGGTGTGTAGAGTCCTAAATGGGAGTATTAGAACAGCTATCACACTTGAAGGCAATAGCAGTAAATCTGGCAAAGAGCAAACAAGCTTCACGCATAAAATTAACTTCCAGGGTCATTAGAAACCATTTCATTAGTTTCAGTGAAATGCAGTTATTTAATCTCAACAAATAGCAATTCTACTGGAGTCAGTTACTGTGTTTTGTGGGAAATGCTTTTCTTCGTGTTTTCTGTGTGTTCAAAACAGGAAGTGAATCCTTAACACTCACTAGTGCTGATGGTGTCACAGGCAAAGCTACCACTTGTCTAGTTTGGTATATAAAATTTAAATATTTTAAAATAGTGATTGTAATTACATGTACTGCTAATAAACACTTCCTATATGCAAGCCTTGGACTAACACCTTAAATGTATTCATTCATTTACTTCTCTCAACAGAACTATTATACCAGTTTTTTAGATAAGAAAACAAAGACATAGTAAACCATAGAACAATTTATTGATTAAGATTCTGTCAACAAGGGACAGAAACCAAACTCACTCATAAGCTTATTGGCTCATGTAGTAGGAGTGTCCAGGTGAGTGTTGTCTAGCACAGCTGAGTTTAGGCTCTTCAGAGAAGTTTTATAACACTTACTTTTTTTTCTTTGCTTCCCTCTGAGTTGGATTCATCCTCAATGTGGCTCTTCCCCAATACTGTCCCCTCCCAAGCCTTTCCTGTACTGGCTTCTAGTCGCTTCAGGCTCACATCCTTATAGCTTGTTAACCTTGGTGGAAAGAAACATTCTCTTTCCCAATAGATGCTACACAAGTCTTAGGATGACCTGGGAAAAATGTTGTCCCTGAACTGATTGCTGGAACCAGTGGAATGTGATTCATCATCTGGTTAAACTTACATCAAGAAGGTGTTGTATTGATCCAATCTGAATTTCATGAACCAAAATTTGGGGCAGGATTGCTTTGTGAAGGAAATCTGAAATGCTTTTATTAGTTGAAGGGGGATTAGAGGGAAGGCGGGACTAAAATGAAAGTTCATTGATTTTAGTGACTGTCTTCAGTGATCTCACAGGGTCATTTATTGGTTCTAAGGTCATCAAAACCAGCCTAACGAAGGGTCATGGAAGGTTTATCAAGACTAAGAGCAATATTTATGTTCTTGTAGGTAAATGACTTGTGCTATTTGAGTAAAATTACCAGTTTTGTGTTGTTCTTCCTAATACTTTTTAGTCATCTTCTGAACACTTGCCAGTTTGCAACGTTTTGCTTAGTTTGTTTTACCAAGTTGTGTTCCACTTTTACTTAACTGCAGCTTGCACTTACATAATGACACTACTGTAGGAAGAATTTTCATGGTGTTTAGACTAAATAATAACTGTAATTTGATGCATAGGGAGATTGTTCCCAAAGGTTAAATAATTCATTTTATGATTTACATGGGCTGCAGTAGAAATAGAAACTCCATCCTGGTTTCTTATTTTGCTCATTCTTTCTTATTCCTATTTTCCCTTCATGATTAATTTTTTCTCCAGGAAGAGGTTGAAATTTATTAATGTGAATGACTAGGGTGATGTTAGAAATCTAAACTAGGATATAAAATACATGATTCTATTTGACTTCAGGCAAAACTTTTAACATATATGTATCTGAAAAGAAACTGTAATATGAAATTGTTGTATCCCATAGTTATCATGTAAGGTTATTTTGCAGTTATTTTCATGAAAAGTTTCATATATACAAATCCTGATTATATCATGTTGAGCATTCATTTCCATGTTACTCAGCTTCAAAAATTGTCAGTTCAGAGCCATTTATTTCTTCCATGTTATGGCAAATTTGTACTTTATAAAAGTAGCACTTTTAGTGATAGCTCTGGTAGAGATTAATTGAAATATATTCAGAAACCATTTAGGTTAGTTATTGTGTTGATTTCGGTTAGAACCTGAATTTAAGTAAATAAGAGATTGAAATTAAAAAGTACATATGGAAAATATACAGAATCGACCTAAACTGGCAATTAGTTGAATGAACAGTGCTCTAAAATATTCTAATAAGGGAAATGTTGGTGTTATTTGATTCTGTTCTGTCCTGTTTAAATGTTTAAACATTTCCATGGTGCTACTAAATGATCTTGTTGTACCATATAATTCCCTTTCATGGTAGTGAAAATGATTATATATCTATATAATTTTATGATTTAAATTACTATTCATATTAAAATTGTTATAAAGTTTCCTACTTTTTGAGAGACGAAGCAGAAATGTAAGAGTATACTTGACATACAACAGAAGCTTAATAAATGTGCTTTTGTAAACACGTAAATGCATTGCTCAAAAAACAGTTTAAACGTGATTTTTAAATAATATTTATTTATCTTTGGCTGTGCGGGGTCTTTGTTGTTTCATTTCTTCCAGCTTCAGCGAGCATGGGCTACTCTCCAGTTGTGGTGTGCAGTCTTCTCTCTGCAGTGATTCTCGCGTGGAGCATGGGGTTTAGGGATACGGGCTTCAGTAGTTGTAGCTCCCGGGCTCTAGAGCAGAGTCTCAGTAGCTGTGGCACAGAGGTCTCCTTACTCTGCGGCATGTGAGATACTCCTGGATTGGGGATCGACCTCGTGTCTCTTGCATTAGCGGGCAGATTCTTTACCACTGAGCCACCAGAGAGGCCCTAAAAGTGATTTTTTATTTTTTACATCTCACTACTCCTAGAAATCGCTTGGGTATGTTCATAGTGAGAATATAACAGTAATATTTTATTTGTCAATTATACCTCAAAAAAGGGCTTCCCTGGTGGCTCAGACAGTAAAGAATCTGCCTGCAATGTGGGAGATCTCTGTTCGATCCCTGGGGTGGGAAGATCCCCTGGAGGAGGGCATGGCAACCCACTCCAATATTCTTGCCTGGAAAATCCCATGGACAGAGGAGTCTAGCAGGCTCCATACAGTCCATGGGGCTGCAAAGAGTTGGACATGACTGAATAACTAAGCACAGCACATACCTCAGTAAAGCTTAAAATACCCACCCACACACACACACACACACACACACACACACACACACAGCTTAAGAGAATACAGTAGAATTAGGCTATAAAAGTACAAATGAAAGAGAGAGAAGCCTAACATAGAGAAGGAAGCAAATGGATAAGCAAATTGTTGGTTTAGTTAAATTCCTGTGATAAGTCAAAGGGCTGGGATGATTCTATTATTCTATCATCCTATAAGTTAAAAAAAGAAACTGTTTTAATTACATATGGCACCCCACTCCAGTGCTCTTGCCTGGAATATCCCATGGATGGAGGAGCCTGGTAGGCTGCAGTCCATGGGGTTGCTAAGAGTCGGACTCAACTGAGCAACTGCACTTTCACTTTTCACTTTCATGCATTGGAGAGGGAAATGGCAACCCACTCCAGTGTTCTTGCCTGGAGAATCCCAGGGATGGGGGAGCCTGGTAGGCTGCCATCTATGGGGTCGCACAGAGTCAGACACTACTGAAGCGACTTAGCAGCAGCAACAGCAGCAGCAGGGTATATATAACCATATTCAGTGACTCTCAGGAGGTGTTGCAGCAATACTTGTTTTAACACTTAGATATCATAAAGAGAAAACAGAAACATGCCTTTGACTTCTAAAATTTTTATTAAAGTCCGTATTGGTGTTTCAAATACAACAAACCGTGAAAAATGACTCCTCTCCTACCCTAACTTCACTACTTGTAAGTAACAACATCAGGGAGGAAAAGAGAAATCCTATGCTTTGATCATCAAAATATAGTGTCCACATAAAGTGAACTCTTACAGGTTGGCATTATGGGAGTTGATACTTGTAAAAACACATGGGGATAGATAAAGTGCAAACGTATCTTTTCATCTTGGAAGTTTCTTAATTCCCACTGTAAGAAAAACTCTCCCTACCACCCCCCACCCTCACCCCCACCCCATCCCTACCCCAATACTCTGAAGAAATGTAGAAACCTCAGGTA
>SJYQ01002122.1:107428-137286 GCA_006410935.1 Redunca redunca | reverse complement strand
AAAAGATGCTTACTCCTTGGAAGAAAAGTTATGACCAACCTAGATAGCATATTCAAAAGCAGAGACTTTACTTTGCCAACTAAGGTCCGTCTAGTCAAGGCTATGGTTTTTCCTGTGGTCATGTATGGATGTGAGAGTTGGACTATGAAGAAGGCTGAACACTGAAGAATCGATCCTTTTGAACTGTGGTGTTGGAGAAGACTCTTGAGAGTCCCTTGGACTGCAAGGAGATCCAACCAGTCCATTCTGAAGGAGATCAGCCCTGGGATTTCTTTGGAAGGAATGATACTAAAGCCGAAACTCCAGAACTTTGGCAACCTCATGCGAAGAGTTGACTCATTGGAAAAGACTGATACTGGGAGGGATTGGGGGCAGGAGGAGAAGGGGACGACCGAGGATGAGATGGCGGATGGCATCACTGACTCAATGGATGCGAGTCTGAGTGAACTCCGGGAGTTGGTGATGGACAGGGAGGCCTGGTGTGCTGCGATTCATGGGGTTGCAAAGAGTCGGACACTATTGAGCGACTGAACTGAACTGAACTGAACTACCCCCTAATCCCATCAGTGGGTTACTTTACAGTGTTTTCAAATAATGTCTCCAAAGCTTGTCTCTTCCTCAAGTCAGCATTCTTGTACTTAATTTCCACAAAACATAATTTCAAACCTTCTCCATTCTATTCAAATTCCTGACACCCTTTCCGTTTTGGCTATGGCTGTATATCCTATTTTAATGAGCACATGATGATGTAAAATTGCAATTATCTCTTCCCTGTCACTTAAACTACAAGCACACTCATCATTGCTGATTTTCATTCCTCCTTTCCAAGACTAATCCTTCCACTTGTTTTCCTGGGAACACATACTGTGGCAGCATCCCTCTTTTTTTTCCTTTCCTTCTGTTTCTGTTTCCTTTGCATCAAACTGTAAACAGAACTGTCTCTCTCATTATAAAACTAAATCAACTAAATGAAAGAAAATAACATTCTTTGACCCTATTAACCTCCTTTCAGCTTTCTTGAAATCATCTACTTTTTCTTTTAATATTTTTTCCTTGGTTCATTCTCCTTGCTTTCTTGGCTTGTTAACCTCCGAATGCATTTCTCTTCGAATACCGTCTGATTTCTGTCTTCCAGTGTTCTATTAGTATTGTCAGAGTTACCACACTTGTTTTAGAAAATGCAGTGGGTATTTCTCCATCACATTTTGGCATTATGTACTACTATTGAGTTTCCCTTCTTGAAGAAGCCCTTCTATCCTCTGGGCTTCCATGACTCCACACTAGCTTGTTCCTTTCTTACTTTGCTCTTAGCTGGTTCTCTTACACGTTCTTCTTCTACTTGGTAATAATTTTTGTGCTCCATTCTCATCTCTCTTAAGGGAAAATTCCCCTAAAAGATTGCATCCAACTTTATGACTCCAATTCCCAACTCTGTGCCAATGATTTCCAAATAAAAAATTTCAACCAGATACTTCTCATTAGCATCAGATCTATCCTTCCAACTTCCTGTAGAATACTACATGTAGTTATTCTGTAACTTTTCACATTTACCATTCAACAAAATAAGCTCATATTTTTTCCCTGCAGTTCTCTCTTCTTCCTGTATTTTCTGCCTCAATTCATAGCAAATCCTTTGCTCAGTTGCCCAACCATAAGGCTTGGTGTTATTCTTGACTTACCTCTTCTTCATCCCTTACATCCACCGAAATGTTTGTGTTCTAATTTTATAGCCTTCCACAATTTTTTCAGCCCAGTAAACTTTCCCCCATAACTATAGCTCAACTTAGGCTACTACCAAAAACATCTACTTCTGCTTTATTGACTATTACAAAGCATTTGACTGTGTGGATCACAACGAACTGGAAAATTCTTAAAGATAGGAATACCAGACCACCTGACCTGCCTCCTGAGAAATCTGTATGCAGGTCATGAAGCAACAGTTAGAGCTGGACAACGGTTAGAACAACAGACTGGTTTCAAATTGGGGAAGGAGTACATCAAGGCTGTGTATTGTCACCCTGCTTATTTAACTTATATGCAGAGTACATCATGAGAAATGCTGGGCTGGATGAAGCACAAGCTTGTATCATAATCTCAAATATGCAGATGATACCACCCTTATGGCAGAAAGTGAAGAACTAAAAAGCCTCTTCATGAAAGTAAAAGAGGAGAGTGAAAAAGTTGGCTTAAAACTCAGCTTTCAGAAAACTAAGATCTTGACATCTGGTCCCATCACTTCATGGCAAATAGATGGGGAAACAGTGGAAACAGTGTCAGACTTTATTTTTCTGGGCTCCAAAATGACTGGAGATGGTGACTGCAGCCTTGAAATTCAAAGAGGCTTACTCGTTGGAAGAAAAGCTCTCACCAACCTAGACCACATATTAAAAAGCAGAGACATTACTTTGCCAACAAAGGTCCATCTGGTCAAGACTATGGTTTTTCCAGTAGTCATATATGGATGTGAGAGTTGAACTATAAAGAAAGCTAAGCACTGAAGAATTGATGCTTTTGAACTGTGGTGTTGGAGAAGACTCTTGAGAGTCCCTTGCAGTGCAAGGAGATCCAACCAGTCCATCCTAAAGGAAATCAGTCCTGAATATTCATTGGAAGGACTGATGCTGAAGCTGAAACTTCAGTACTTTGGCCACCTAATGCGAAGAACTGACTCCTCGTGAAAGACCCTTATGCTGGCAAAATTGAAGGCAGGAGAAGAAGGGGATGACAGAAGATGATATGGTTGGATGGAATTACTGACTCAATGGACCTGAGTCTGAGTAAACTCCTGGAGTTGGTGATGGACAGGGAGCCTTGCGTGCTGCATTCCATGGGATCACAAAAAGTTGGACATGACCGAGTGACTGAATTGAGCTGATCTCTCACTTGGATTTCTGCAACAGTATCCTCTTTTGTTTTTCAGCCTTTAATGTTGTTCCATCCTATTTTCCGGCTTATTTCCAAAAGGCATCAGGCCATGCTTCTGATTAACATTCCTCAGTGAGAATACATTGCACTTACACTGAAGTTCAAATGTATTAGCAGAACTTCCTGATCAAACCCTTTGCTCAGTTCTTCAGCTTCGCTTTATGTCAAACTGAAGTGCTTTCAATTTCTCAAATGCATCCTGTTCCTATGAATTCTGGGCTTTTCATCTGTTGTGTTCTTAAATAGTCATATATCCAGTCTTATGTGGCTTTCTTTAACAAATTCTTTAGATAAACTTTTCCTTGTGAAACTTTGCCTTAATTATGAAATCTGGGTTAATCATTGTTGTTACAGGTTTTCAACAGCATTCAAGCCTTCCCTAAGAAGAGTTGTTTTTTCCCTCAAATTTTTATTTATTGTTATGCTATTTTAAAGTATAAACTAAACAAAGGCAAGAAATTCATTTAGATTTTTTTGTTATAAACTCAGGATATTATACAGTTTCAGACAATCTGTATTTAGGTTTACTTGTTGAATGTAAAACTAATAAAAGTAACTCTGTCTTTGGACAGCACTATTTATTATAGGAAATATGTATATACCTTCTTATATCTGTATTTTGAATTGATTTAATGATAATTTGCAATATGGGTTCAGACTGCAATCATCTGAAACTATGTGATTACCATCATAATTCATATGATCAGTTCAGTTCAGTTCAGTTGCTCAGTCATGTTAGACTCTTTGCGACCCCATGAACTGCAGCACACCAGGCCTCCCTGTCCATCACCAACTCCCGGAGTATACCCAAACTCATGTCCATTGAGTCAGTGATGCCATCCAACCATCTCATCCTCTGTCATCCCCTTCTCCTCCTGCCCTCAATCTTTCCTAACATCAGGGTCTTTCAAATGAATCAGCTCTTCGCATCAGGCAGCCAAAGTATTGGAGTTTCAGCTTCAACATCAGGTGATTCTAATGTTTAAATCTCACCAGATTGAGATGGTAATTTTCAGAAGTCATTCAATTTTGGATATTTGGGATCTCTGAAATATGTGGCTGGATCCCTGAGAGAAAGACTTTAAGACAATTGGATTGCTATCCATTCACTTCTTTACCCAAGAGGGTAAAAAAAAAAAAAATGGAGTCAGATGACATGTCTAATTGCTTTGTCCAGATAAACTGACTAATGATATTTGTTAGGGAGAAGAAATCTCGTGTCAGAAATGCCTTTTTCAGGATATCTCTGGGAAAGAATAAACTATAGAAAAATAGAATGCAAGATCTAGAAGGCAAGGCTCCCTGGAGAATGCCATGTAAGCCATGTACTTCTATGGGGGATAAAATGAAGATGTGTTGTAATTGAAACCTAACTGAAGCACCTTCTAGTTGTACAAAGACTCCAAGAACCTCATCTAGAGACAGTATCTGTTCTGCGCAAACACATGCATGCATGCACACATGCATGCATGCACTCATCTAATACTGGAAAGAAAGACCTGAGTAACGGCTTTCAATGTCCCAAATTCTCACTGTTGCTTCTGAGCCTTTTGATGTTATTTCATATGGGTAAGAACTCTGACTCTTTTTGTCTTACTTGCCAATCTGGTCCTATGTAGCAGTGATCCTATGCAGATCCAATGCTCCTTTAAACAAATTTAACAGTTTTCTGTTGATATTTATGTACAGTATATGATGTAGCTGGATTCATGGTTTTCTCTCTCTCTCTCAAGTTCCCTTCAGCATAGTTCTTGAAAACATTTAGTTTTCCTGCTTGATTATACCATATTTGAAGGAACATTCAAGGTTAGCTTCACAATCCATTGGTAACTCTAACAGTTTGTGCATTTTAAGTAGATTTAAATTGCATTCATGAGTTTTATTTCAAAACCCATATATCCTCTTTTAGAGAACAATGCTAAGGACATTAGGTAACTGCTGAACTGAGTATTAGAGTTGGATAATTTCCTTAAATATTTTAATTGCATATCTGTGAATAAAGACTCCGTCACACATTGTACTTAGCCTTCTAAGTATCAAAACTCTAAGCACACATTTATTACAAATGGACTGTGGTGACATTAGCTGTTCTGGGAGTTCCTAGAAATATGGTTATTCTATCTGCCTCTTAAAAGGAACCATTGATATTTACTGCCTCAGAGACTCTGATGAGTGGACAGAGGAAAGGATGGAAGATGAGGAGCAGGAGCAAGTTATGAGAATAAGATGTATTGCCATGTTTGCAGCAAAGGCAGACCAAACACAACGAGTCTCAGAAGATAGCATATAAATCAGGATTTTCTGACATAATATAGGAGAGGTCTTTAAGTGGAACTGATTTCATAGTCTTGGTAAGTCATAAAAGGTCTATTTGAAAAACTGCAATAGTAATTAGACATCTGCCAAGTTTTCAGTGTTGATATTTGCTGGAAGACTGAAAACTTTCCTGAAATCTATATTTGAAGACACTTTCTCAGTTAATCACAAAAGGTTTTTTTAAATCAGAGTATTCTGTGTGACCCCTTTAAATAATAACAAAAAAAAAATATGAACAATCTGAGAAGGAAAGGGAAATGTGGCACAGTTCCCTCTTAGAATTTCTGCTCAGTTAAAGAATCCAGGAGAGAATTCAACTCTATCAAAATACAGTTGTAATTTTAAAATAGTCAAATTGTTATGAGCACTTTAAAAGTTCTTGTGACAGTCTCTTAAATTTTGCTTTGTAACAATCAAATTGGAATAGAATCTCACAGAAATAGCTTCCAAGAAATTAGTAAGCAAGAGTGGAAAGAAACATATTTGTTCATTTCAACAAAACACATAAAAATTTATGCTAAAGGCATTAAGTTTTGAGAAGTGTGAAAATTCCATTTTTGCCATCCCATCAGCAGATTTTTTTTCATTCTTTGCTTTTTTTTAAAAAAAAAAATGAATGAATTGGACTTTCTGAATTGTACTCAAGGAAAAAATCTTGAATTGGAGTCCTGTGAAAGAAATTTTTCCTCTGCCCACTAAGAGGCAATTACCATTTTATTTTGGCTGCATGTTTTGATTTGTACTTATGTGTGTATACAACATAGAGATGATGAAAGATATGCCTTATAGTAGTTTAAGAAAAGTCTGTGAAATTAAGAATATTTCTTAACCTCCAACAAAAATGCTGGAGAGGTGTGTAAAGCTTGTATGCTTTGGACTACAAGTGAATCTTGAAATGCACCTTGAATGCAGAATCGCTGTTGAGTTCACATTGTTCACACTCACACTGTTGAGTTCCTATGACTTTAGCCTAAAAGGGCCAGGCAGGTAATTAAAATGAGTGAGGGGAATCAGGTGACAGAAAAAGAAACAGCTCCAAGTGGTATCTAAAGGGTGAGTCTTTACTCAGCTCCAGTTGATGGTGGACATGCAAAAGCATAGGCCCAGTGGGGGAGTATCTGTTTCAAGAGCATTTGTGAGATACTACAGATGTGTGAATGCTCTCAATTTTAAATGTTGGCCAGGCAAATCAAGAAGGTAGATTATATGTGGCTCAAGATCTGCTAGTTTCTATATCTAATACAACAATATTCCAATATTCTATGTCCCTACCAAGCTGATGAAACCTGAAATGCCTAAACTAAAATTTCATTAGCTTAGTTCTTGAAGTAGAATCTTTCTGAATTGTGTTTAATGTTGTGTATTCAGTTCTCATTGAGAATTGATCAATAAAACAACATGGAACTGGACATGGAACAACAGACCGGTTCCAAATAGGAAAAGGAGTACGCCAAGGCTATATATTGTCACCCTGTTTATTTCACTTATATGCAGAATACATCGTGAGAAATGCTAGGCTAGATGAAGCACAAGCTGGAATTAAGATAGCTAGGAGAAATATCAATCACCTCAGATGACACCACCCTTATGGCAGAAAGTGAAGAAGAATTAAAGAACCTCTTGATGAAAGTAAAAGAAGAGAGTGAAAAAGATGGTTTAAAGTTCAACATTCAGAAAACTACCTAAGATCATGGCATCTGTTCCATCACTTCAAGACAAATATATAGGGAAACAGCGGAAACAGAGGCTGACTTTATTTTTGGGAGCTCCAAAATCACTGCAGATGGTGATTGCAGCCATGGAAGTACTCCTTGGAAGGAAAGTTATGACCAACCTAGACAGCATATTAAAAAGCAGAGACATTACTTTGCCAACAAAGGTCTGTCTAGTCAAGGCTATAGTTTTTCTAGTAATCATGTATGGATGTGAGATTTGAACTATAAAGAAAGCTGAGCACCGAAGAATTGGTGCTTTTTGAACTGTGGTGTTGAGAGTCCCTTGGACTGCAAGAAGATCCAACCAGTCTATCCTAAAAGAGATCAGTCCTGGGTGTTCACTGGAAGGACTGATGCTGAAGCTGAAACTCCAATACTTTGGCCACCTGATGCGAAGAGCTGCCTCATTTGAAAAGACCCTGATGCTGGGAAAGATTGAAGGCAGGAGGAGAAGGGGACAACAGAGGATGAGATGGTTGAATGGCATCACCAACTCAATGGACATGAGTCTGGGTAAACTCCAGGAGTTGGTGATGGACAGGGAGGCTTGGCATGCTGTGGTCCATGTGGGTTGCAAAGAATTGGACACGACTGAGTGACTGAACTGAATTGATTCAGTTCTCATTGAGAACTGATACATAAAACAACACTATGAGGAATATACCTGAATAAACTATACAACTTGTCAGTAGTCTGTTAGGTGTCAAAATTTGTCAGTGATTGATTAAGTGTTAAATGTCACTTGTGTGAAGATTTATATGACAAATGTACTTTAGAAGTTAATACCAGTAGAACATTTTTTTAAAAGATAAAATGTATCTCATAATACATACTCTCTTTCAGGTATAAGCAAGTAATCAAGAAAGTGCACTCAAAATTCAGTCTCAATCTTGGTAATTAAATGAATTTAATTAAAAGAATGATCATTTGTATCTTTCTAAGTTTATAGAATTATCAATTACCTCAGATATGCAGATGACACCACCCTTAAGGCAGAAAGTGAAGAGGAGCTAAAAAGCCTCTTGATGAAGGTGAAAGAGGAGAGTGAAAAAGTTGGCTTAAAGCTCAACATTCAGAAAACAAAGATCATGGCATCCGGTCCCATCACTTCATGGGAAATAGATGGGGAAACGGTAGAAACAGTGTCAGACTTTATTTTTTTGGGCTCCAAAATCACTGCAGATGGTGACTGCAGCCATGAAATTAAAAGACGCTTACTCCTTGGAAGAAAAGTTATGACCAACCTAGATAGTATATTCAAAAGCAGAGACATTACTTTGCCGACTAAGGTCCGTCTAGTCAAGGCTATGGTTTTTCCTGTGGTCATGTATGGATGTGAAATTTGGACTGTGAAGAAGGCTGAGCGCCGAAGAATTGATACTTTTGAACTGTGGCGTTGGAGAAGACTCTTGATAGTCCCTTGGATTGCAAGGAGATCCAACCAGTCCATTCTGAAGGAGATCAATCCTGGGATTTCTTTGGAAGGAATGATGCTGAAGCTGACACTCCAGTACTTTGGCCACCTCATGTGAAGAGTTGACTCATTGGAAAAGACTCTGATGCTGGGAGGGATTGGGGGCAGGAGGAGAAGGGGACGACCCAGGATGAGATGGCTGGATGGCATCACGGACACGATGGACATGAGTCTGAGTGAACTCCGGGAGATGGTGATGGATAGGGAGGCCTGGCGTGCTGCGATTCATGGGGTCGCAAAGAGTCGGACACAACTGAGCGACTGAACTGAACTGAACTGAACTGAAGTTTATAGAATTTTGAATTCTTGTTCTCTTTTAATAGCTGTGTGTATGTATGAATGTATGTGTGTGTATAGAGTTTTGCATTTGTGTGTGTGTGTGTGTGTGTGTGTGTATGTATATATATATATGTATATATATATATATGCCTGTACATATATGTGTGTATGACTGTGTATCTTATTTTAAGTGATTTAAATCATTCTTTGGAAGGTGGAATACAATTTTAAGTAGCAATTTTAAAAAAGCAGTTTGGAATCTTTCTGTTACAGCATCTGTATAATTTTGATACTTTATCAAAATTTTAAGATATCTGAATAAGGAGCTTATCAGTAGATAAGATTGTAAAAGTAGCTGCAGGGAACCAGCATGAGGAACTCCGCCCATGGTAAAGGTTATGAGGAAGGAGGCTTGGCATAGCAAAGGCATGATCAAGCCTCAGAAAACCCCCTATTCCCGAGCATCTTCCTCCCAAACCAGAGTCTATCTACTTTACTGTTTCATGCTCTCGCCTACACCTCTGACTTTATGGGAGGCTGTTGCCCACTGGTTCTCTTGGTGAAGGAGTAAACGTGCAGCTCCTAGTCAATAAAAATTCCTGGACGTGACAAGAGTGTTTCAACTTACGAACTCCTCTGAAGGTTATCTAGCCCGCCTGTATAGGTTCATCTGGCCACATGTGATTGTTTACAGCCTCCCAACCTGAGAGGCACGAGATGTTTTAGACTTACTAAAGGCAAATTCCTTTTGGAAGTTGGAAATTGTCAGTATAGTGGGATGGCTAGGAATTATATTGGTTAAGGGTTTTTCATTTGTTGTGCCAATAATTGCTGCTAATTCCCTGCCCTGGGTGTGACAGGGGTGTCTCAGGTCAAATCCCTCTGCTGGCAAACTAGCTTGTGTGACAGGATTATCCATACTCCTGCCACATAATTTTTGTTGATAAACTTATCTTTTCAAGTTAGTAACAAAGTTTCTGAATGGTTATTGAATAATTGCTTCTTTTATTACTTTAATCATTACAATGGAAATAGACAAATACTGTCTTAACTTTTTGCATTAATATGACCAGCATACGTTAACTACTAAAATGTTCATAAAATATAATGGGAATGCTATAAATTAGTCTTGAAAAATATTAAGAAATAGCACATTTCCAAACTTTGATCCAGTCTATACATTTAAGGCACTTATTTATTTATTTTACTTATTTTTGCACATGTTTCTACCAGAATCACACTGATCCTCTGACTTTTCAATGATTTATTTTCTTTCAGTGATTCAGAGAAATTGCTTTCCCTGGTGATACTAGACTAGCACTAAGATAGTGCTTTTTTTTTTTTTTGGTCTAAAAGAGTCTTTGCATTCCCTATCCAAGGCTTTATCCCTGTCCTGAGTGAATAATGGATTAAAAAGTGGACTCATCAGCCTCCTTTCTTGGTCCCCTTCCTCAATTCTTATTTTCACAGTAAAAAGATATGTATTTGGGGAAAAAAGGCCAGTAGCCATAAGTTTGTGTTGTTTACTAGAAAGTTAAAGTGTATTATGGGCTTCTCTTGTAGCTCAGTCGGAAAAGAGTCTGCCTGCAATACAGGAGACATGGGTTCAATTCCTGAGTCAGGAAGATTCCCTGTAGAAGGAAATGGCAGGCCACTCCAGAATTCTTACCTGGAGAATCCCATGGACAGAGGAGCCTGGTAGGTTCCCAGCCCATGGGGTCGCGAGAATTGGACATGACTTAGTGACTAAACTACCACCAGCATGAAAGTACGTTATATTTTTAGATTTTCAAATGGCTTCAAATTTAAGTATGCCTAGAGAATTTTTGGAATGCATATTCATGCCAAAGCCTTTGGCTGTGTGGATCAGAATAAACTGTGGAAAATTCTGAAATAGATGGGAATACCAGACCACCTGAGCTGCCTCTTGAGAAACCTATATGTAGGTCAGGAAGCAACAGGTCAGGACATGGACAATAGACTGGTTCCAAATAGAAAAAGGAGTCCATCAAGGCTACATATTGTCACCCTGCTTATTTAACTTATATGGAGAGTACATCATAGGAAACGCTGGGCTGGAAGAAACACAAGCTGGAATCAAGATTGCCAGGAGAAATATCACTAACCTCAGATATGCAGATGACACCACCCTATGGCAGAAAGTGAAGAGGAACTCAAAAGCCTCTTGATGAAAGTGAAAGAGGAGAGTGAAAAAGTTGGCTTAAAGTTCAACATTCAGAAAATGAAGATCTTGGCATCTGGTCCCTTCACTTCATGGGAACTAGATGGGGAAACAGTGGAAACAGTGTCAGACTTTTTTTTTGGGGCTCCAAAATCACTGCAGATGGTGATTGCAGCCATGAAATTAAAAGACGCTTACTCCTTGGAAGAAAAGTTATGACCAACCTAGATAGCATATTGAAAAGCAGAGACATTACTTTGCCAACAAAGGTCCGTCTAGTCAATGCTATGGTTTTTCCAGTAGTCACATATGGATATGAGAGTTGGACTGTGAAGAAAGTTGAGTCCCAAAGAATTGATGTTTTGAACTGTGGTGTTGGAGAAGACTCTTGAGAGTCCCTTGGACTTCAAGGAGATCCAACCAGTCCATTCTAAAGGAGATCAGCCATGGGTGTTCTTTGGAAGGAATGATGCTGAAGCTGACACTCCAGTACTTTGGCCACCTCATGTGAAGAGTTGACTCATTGGAAAAGACTCTGATGCTGGGAGGGATTGGGGGTAGGAGGAAAAGGGGATGACAGAGGATGAGATGGCTGGATGGCATCACCGACTCAATAGATGTGAGTCTGAGTGAGCTCTAGGAGATGGTGATGGACAGGGAGGCCTGGTGTGCTGCAATTCATGGGGTCGCAGAGTCGGACATGACTGAGCGACTGAACTGAACTGAACTGACTGATTCATGAATTTATCCTAAATGCTCTTTGTCACTGAGATCTGTTGTAATGAAGACCTCTTCATAGAATAGTTTGAACTGTTCTTTAATCAGTTCACTTTCCTGCTAAGTCCTTTACTTATCTTCACATTATGTTTGAAGGATATAGCACTTTTGGTTCTCTATTCTATTCCCTGTTTGCCGGGGTCCAGCCCCGGTGGATCCAGGGAATTCGAAGCATGGAGGGCGTTGGCAAGGAAAGGCTGATTTATTAATACAAGATTAGATTAGGAAGAAATAGTGTAGTAGGAAAATTAGGTGGAGAAAAGAGGCTGAATAACTTGGTTTACGGGGAAGGCCAATAAATTTCCAGACAAGGAGCTTGCACCATCTACGTTGGGCCACCGGCACCCACTTGAATATTGAAGGGTGCTTCACCTTAGGCTCCCTTTCGTGTGGGTCTTAATGCCAGGACAAGTAAGTAGACTTGGTGAGCCTCCACACCTCAGATGGGAATTCAGCCTGAAATTAGAGTAAAGAAGAGACACGGGGGAAACCAGTCCAGTGACTGGCTCTGGCCTCTATTGTTCAGAGGGCCTTTTATACCTTTTTGATTGTACATAGAGATCAATGGGTAATACAAAATTATGCAGTGTTAGCAGTCCAGACTCTTATCTAAACCAGGCTTTTCTCTGTGCATACCTGATTGTATACACAAGTCTTAGGTGATTTACATCAACTTCTGGCCCTAAAGGGCCAATTAACATTTTACAGCCTTTTTTCTAATAGTTTGTCAACCAGAAGACTTATTTGTGTTGATCTTCCCAAAGTCTTGGTGCCACTCTCAGAAAGCACTAAATAAAGTTACATTCTTACATAGCNTTGAAGGGTGCTTCACCTTAGGCTCCCTTTCGTGTGGGTCTTAATGCCAGGACAAGTAAGTAGACTTGGTGAGCCTCCACACCTCAGATGGGAATTCAGCCTGAAATTAGAGTAAAGAAGAGACACGGGGGAAACCAGTCCAGTGACTGGCTCTGGCCTCTATTGTTCAGAGGGCCTTTTATACCTTTTTGATTGTACATAGAGATCAATGGGTAATACAAAATTATGCAGTGTTAGCAGTCCAGACTCTTATCTAAACCAGGCTTTTCTCTGTGCATACCTGATTGTATACACAAGTCTTAGGTGATTTACATCAACTTCTGGCCCTAAAGGGCCAATTAACATTTTACAGCCTTTTTTCTAATAGTTTGTCAACCAGAAGACTTATTTGTGTTGATCTTCCCAAAGTCTTGGTGCCACTCTCAGAAAGCACTAAATAAAGTTACATTCTTACATAGCAAGGACACAAGAGGAGTGCAGTGATATATAACAAAGAAAAGTAATTAACTCAAAAGTCTAGTGTTGCTAATATCAAAACTACTATATATCTTTTCCATATCCCGTTTACATTGATTGACCTCCTCCCAGGTGCCTAAAAGATAAAGAATATGGAGGCCTGGTGGCAATCATTGAGTCAACAGTGAAAACCCATCACCAATATGATTTTTAACTCTTTAGAAAAGGCTCTGTATCTTCAAGATGCTTTTAAGCTTTGTGCCTCTTGTGGTTGGGGGGCTGTAAGCAATTCACAAGCTGTAAGAGGTCCGGGGAACCTGTTAGGCAAGCTAGAGAGCTATCACAGGAGATTTAACTGAAACATCCTTTTCAAATGCAGAAGACTAAAGCTTAGGGATAACTTTTTCCAGAGTATATCAGAAGAGTAGTGAAGCATAGTACAAAAGCCGGCAGATTCTTAGTTTCTGGGGTACATGCCTGGGAAATACCAGGGGGAAAACCTGAAATCTGACTAGACCTTGCACATCAGGTCTCTGCCGCATGACCTTGTCACAGGTGGAATTCCTCACACTGGCTCCCGGCACCTGTTTCTCTGCCAATTTTCATCCAGGCATTTGACATATTGTAAGCAGCTACATAATTGTACAGACTAATAGGTAATTAATAATTTTTTCTCTTCATTTAGTGTAGACGAGATTTCTATGGTAAAAACTATGCTCCTGGTGTCAGAATGTAATGACATATTGCATGGGGGAAGGGAACTAAATGCACGGATTTATCATGAATATCTGGGGATGTTTGCCAGGTAAGCTGAATTAAGAGGTGGATGGTGAGTTTCTAATGTATTGTTTATTTAGAATTCTGCCTGTGCAGGTCTACCATCTTTGCACACAAAATGTTCATGATTCCATATGGTGTAGTGACAGTCACACTGTCCACTGAAGATCTATTGTTTTATTTTAGCTTTGCTTTTAGTTATACACTATCTTTAAGACCTTTAAGAAGAGTCACTTGACCTCCACAAGCTTTTTCTTCCTAAATTAAGCCAGCTATCCTTCACAGAATTTGTCAGGAGATTCATATTATTACATATCAAATTATTTCATAGTCTAAAAAGCAGTATACAGATGACAGGGCTTTTGCCACTGTTGTTAATTGTTGTTTGCTTGGCTCTCTAAACACTGTGTTAGATAATTAAGGCAGATTCATTCATTTATTCAACAAATAATTATTCATCACCCACAGTGTTTCAGTGCTGATCATTCAACAGTGATTAAGTTAAACAGGGGCTTCTGCCTTCCTAGAGGCTATCCCAGTGCCAGATATAGACACCATCTGGTTAAACCAGTTCTAAGTGAAGAGTTTAGCCAAAAGAATGCACTGGTCATAGCAAACACCCTCTTCCAAAAACACAAGAGACAACTCTACACATGGACATCAGCAGATGGTTAATACTGAAATCAGATTGATTATATTCTTTGCAGCCAACAATGGAGAAACTCTATACAATCAGCAAAAACAAGACTGGGAGCTGACTGTGGCTCAGATCATGAACTCCTTATTACCAAATTCAGACTTAAATTTAAGAAAGTAGGAAAACCACTAGANAAAACAAGACTGGGAGCTGACTGTGGCTCAGATCATGAACTCCTTATTACCAAATTCAGACTTAAAATTTAAGAAAGTAGGAAAACCACTAGACTATTCAAGTATGACCTAAATTAAATCCCTTATGATTATATAGTGGAAGTGACAAACAGGTTCAAGGGATTAGATCTGATAGACACAGTGCATGAACAACTATAGACAGAGGTTCATGATATTATACAGGAGGCAGTGATCATGACCATCCCCAAGAAAAAGAAATGCAAAAGGCAGAATGGTTGTCTGAGGAGTCCTGACAAATAGCTGAGGAAAGAAGAGAAGCTAAAGGCAAAGGAGAAAAGAAAAGATATAAGCTTCTGAATGCAGAGTTCCACAGAGCAAGGAGAGATAAGAAAGCCTTCCTCAATGATCAATGCAAAAAAAATAGAGGAAAATAATAGAATGGGAAAGACTAGAGATCTCTTCAAGAAATTGAAAGATACCAAGGGAACATTTCATGCAAAGTTGGGCACAATAAAGGACAGAAATTGTTTGGACCTAACAGAAGCAGAAGATACTGAGAATAGGTGCAAGAATATATAGAACTGTCCAAAAAAAGATGTTCATGACCCAGATAGCCATAATGGTGTGATTACTCACCTTGAGCCAGACATTTGGATTCCTAAGGCCTTGGGCCTTAGGAAACACCACTATGAACAAAGCTAGTGGAGATGATGGAATTCCAGTTGAGCTATTTCAAATCCTAAAAGATGATGCTGTGAAAGTGCTGCACTCAGTATGCCAGGAATTTTGGAAAACTCAGCAGTGGACACAGGACTGGAAAAGGTCAGCTTTCATTCCAATTCCAAAGAAAGGCAATGCCAAAGAATGCTCAAACTACCACACAATTGTACTCATCTCACATGCTAGCAAAGGAATGCTCAAAATTCTCCAAGCCAGGCTTCAACAGTACATTAACCATGAACTTCCAGATATTTAAGCTGTATTTAAAAAAGGCAGAGGAACCAGAGATCGAATTGTCAACATCCATTGGATCATCAAAAAAGTAAGAGAGTTCCAGAAAAACATCTTCTTGTGCTTTATTGACTATGCCACAGCCTTTAACTTTGTGGATCACAACAAAATGTAGAAAATTCTGAAAGAGATGGGAATACCAGACCACCTGATCTACCTCCTTAGAAATCTGCAAGCAGGTCAAGAAGCAACAGTTAGAATTGGATGTGGAGTAACAGACTGGTTGCAAATCGGGAAAGGAGTACATCAAGGCTGTATATATTGTCACCCTGCTTATTTAACTTATATGCAGAGTACATCATGAGAATCGCTGGGCTGGAGGAAGCACAAGCTGGAATCAAGATTGCTCAGAGAAATATCAATAATCTCAGATATACAGATAACACAACCCTATGTCAGAAAGTGAAGAAGAACAAAGAGCCTCTTGTTGAAAGTGAAAGAGGAGAGTGAAAAAGTTGACTTAAAACTCAACATTCAGAAACCTAAGATCATGACATCCGGTCCCATCACTTCATGGCAAATAGATGGGGAAACAGTGATAGACTTTATTTTGGGGGGCTCCAAAATCACTGCAGATGGTGACAGCAGCCATGGAATTAAAGATGTTTGCTCCTTGGAAGAAAAGTTATGACGAACCTAGACAGCATATTAAAAAGCAGAGACATTACTTTGCCGACTAAGGTCCATTTAGTCAAGGCTATGGTTTTTCCAGTAGTCAAGTATGGATGTGAGAGTTGGACTATAAAGAAAGCTGAACACCAAAGAATTGATGCTTTTGAACTGTGGTGTTGGAGAAGACTCTTGAGAATCCCTTGGACTGCAAGGAGATCATACCAGTCCATTCTAAAGGAGATCAGTCCTGAATATTCATTAAAAGGACTGACGCTGAAGCTGAAACTGAACTGAAGTTCAGATCATTTTAATCACCTATACATGTAATGGTGAGAATACAAATGGGGTGTTATGTTAAGATATGGATTCAGAATGTTCACTCTGAAGTTGTTGTTCAGTTGTTCAATCATATCCGACTCTCTGCAACCTCATGGACTGCAACATGCCAGTTTTCCCTGTCCTTTACCATATCCTGGAGCTTGCTTAAACCCATGTTCTTTGAGTAGGTGATGCAACCCAACCATTCATCCTCTGTCATCCCCTTCTCCTCCTGCATTTAATCTTTCCCAGCATCACATCTTTTCTTATGAGTCAGCTCTTTGTATCTGGTGGCTGACGTACTGAAGTTTCAGCATCAATCCTTTCACTGAATATTTAGGATTGATTTCCTTTAAGATTGACTCGTTTGATCTGCAATCTTCTTGCAGTCCAAGGGACTCTCAAGAGTCTTCTCCAATACCACAGTTCAAAAGCATCAATTCTTTAGTGCTCTGTCTTCTTTATGGTCCAACTCTCACATCCATATATGACTACTGGCAAAACCATAGCTTTGATTAGATGGACATTTGTCGGCAATGTAATGCCTGTCCTTTTTCATACGCTATCTAGGTTTGTCATAGTTTTTCTTCAAAGGAGCAGCAAATGTCTTCTAATTTCATGGCTGCAATTACCATATGCAGTGATTTTTGAGCCCCCCAAAATAAAGTCTGTCACTGTTTCCATTGTTCCCATATCTATTTCCTATGATGTGATGGGACCAGATGCCGTGATCTTCATTTTTTGAATGTTGTGTTTTAAGCCAGCCTTTTCACTCTCCTCTTTCACTTTCATCAAGAGGCTATTTAGTTCCTCTTCTCTTTCTGCAATAAGGGTGGTATCATCTGCATATCTGAGGTTAGTGATACTTCTTTTGGCAATCTTGATTCCAGCTTCTCCTTCCTCTAGCCTGGCATTTTGCATGATGTGCTCTGCATATAAGTTAAATAAGCAGGGTGACAATATATATTGTATATTGTCACTCTGAAGGATGAATAGTTAAATGAGATTTGAGTGTTGAGTGGGGACCAGTTACTTGAAGATTTGGAATAAGAACATTTTAGTGAAGTATATTAACCCTTCCATATGGCTCATATGGGTTTCCAAGGTGGCACTGTGCTGTGCTTCATAGCTCAGTCATGTCTGACTCTATGAGACCCCATGGACTGTAGCCTGCCAGGCTCCTCTGTCCATGGAGATTCTCCAGGCAATAATACTGGAGTGGGCTGCCTTGCCTTCCTGCAGGGAATCTTCCCAACCTAGGGATTGAACCCAGGTCTCCTGAATTGCAGGCAAATTCTTTACCCTCTGAGCCACCAGAGAAGCCCAAGAATACTGGAGTGGGTAGCCTTTCCTTTCTCCAGGGGAACTTCCCAACCCATATCGTTTCACAGATATATAGATGTTGATTTAGTCACTTTCACCCTCTTGCTGATTTTTCTGCTTAATTTTTAAAGATGCATGTGCAAGAAAACTGGGTCCAGAGAACTTGGGAGGATTCTATCCAAAAATAAAACACACTTCAGTGGAAACTTACCCTTACTAACATTAACTTCTCATTAAAGAAAGTGTGGAATACAACAACAACAAAAAATTAAGTACATATTATAGCTTGCTGCTGCTGCTGTTGCTGCTGTCACTTCAGTCGTGTCCAACTCTGTGCGACCCCATAGACGGAAGCCCACCAGGCTCCTCTGTCCCTGGGATTCTCCAGGCAAGAACACTGGAGTGGGTTGCTATTTCCTTCTCCAATGTATGAAAGTGAAAAGTGAAAGTGAAGTTTCTCAGTCGTGTCTAACTCTAGCGACCCCACAGACTGCAGCCTACCAGGCTCCTCCATCCATGGGATTTTCCAGGCAAGAGTACTGGAATGGGGTGCCATTGCCTTCTCCATATTATAGCTTACAGTGAACAATATCAGACTCGTGATCTCCGGAGAAGATTTAGCTTCGGGAGCAGGGACCAGGCTTGATCACTCAAGAACTTTTGTGTAGCAGAGTTTTGTTAAAGTGAAAGAGAAAAGAGAAAGCTTCTGACACAGACATCAGAAGGGGACAGAGAGTGTCCCTCTCCCTCACCTTAGCAAGGCCTTATACACTTTTCTCAGACCTACTCTCACAACATGTATCTTAAGGTAGTGAGTGAAGTCGCTCAGTCGTGTCCGACTCTTTGCCACCCTGTGGGCTACCAGGCTCCTCCGTCCATGGGATTCTCCAGGCAAGAATATTGGAGTGGGTTACCATTTCCTTCTCCAGGGGATCTTCCTGACCCAGGGATCGAACCCAGGTTTCCCGCATTGGAGGCAGACACTTTAACCTCTAAGCCACCAGGGAAGCCCGTCTTAAGGTAAAAGATTTAGAATTAACAATTGAAAGATCTTACCAGACCCACCCTTACAGTACAAAAGTTTTAAGATTGCAAGATTAGCTGGAAGGTTCTTGTTAAGGAGAAACATATCCTCCAGCAAGATCAGTTCAGTTCAGTTCAGTTGCTCAGTCATGTCAGACTCTTTGGGACCCCATGGACTGAAGCAAGCCAGGCAACCCTGTCCATCACCAACTCCTGGAACCTGCTCAAATTCATGTTGATCGAGTTGGTGATGCCATCCAACCATCTCATCTTCTGTCTTCCCCTTCTCTTCCTGCCTTCAATCTTTCCTAGCATCAAGGTCTTTTCCAATGAGTCAGTTCTTCACATCAGGTGGCCAAAGTATTGGAGTTTCAGCCTCAGCATCAGTCCTTCCAATGAATATTCAGGACTGATTTCCTTTAGGATGGATTGGTCGGATCTCCTTGCAGTCCAAGGGACTCTCAAGAGTCTTCTCCAACACCACAGCTCAAAAATATCAATTCTTCAGTTCTCAGCTTTCTTTAGAGTCCAACTCTCACATTCATACAAGACTACTGGAAAAAACATAGCCTTGACTAGACAGACCTTTGTTGGCAAAGTAATGTCTCTGCTTTTTATTTTTTAATTAATTAATTATTTATTTTATTTTGCATAATTCTTTTTTTTTAATTTTAATTTTTACTTTATTTTCCTTTACAATACTGTATTGGTTTTGCCATACATTGACATGAATCAGCCACGGGTGTACACGAGTTCCCAATCCTGAACCCCCCTCCCACCTCCCACCCATATCATCTCTGGATCATCCCCATGCACCAGTCCCAAGAATTCTGTATCCTGTATTGAACATAGACTGGCGATTCGTTTCTTACCTGATAGTATACATGTTTCAATGCCATTCTCCCAAATCATCCCATCCTCTCCCTCTCCCACAGAGTCAAAAAGTCCGTTCTATACATCTGTGTCTCTTTTGCTGTCTCGCATACAGGGTTATCATTACCATCTTTCTAAATTCCATATATATGTGTAAGTGTACGGTATTGGTGTTTTTCTTTCTGGCTTACTTCACTCTGTATAATCAGCTCCACTTTCATCCACCTCATTAGAACAGATTCAAATGTATTCTGTTTAATGGCTGAGTAATACTCCATTGTGTATATGTACCACTGCTTTCTTATCCATTCATCTGCTGATGGACATCTAGGTTGTTTCCATGTCCCAGCTATTATAAACAGTGCTGTGATGAACATTGGGATACACGTGTCTCTTTCACTTCTGGTTTCCTCGGTGAGTATGCCCAGCAGTGGGATTGCTGGGTCATATGGCAGTTCTCTTTGCAATTTTTTAAGGAATCTCCACACTGTTCTCCATGGTGGCTGTACTACTTTGCATTCCCACCAACAGTGTAAGAGGGTTCCCTTTTCTCCACACCCTCTCCAGCATTTATTGCTTGCAGACTTTTGGAGTGCTGCCATTCTGACTAGTGTGAAATGGTACCTCATTGTGGTTTTGATTTGCATTTCTCTGATAATGAGTGATGTTGAGCATCTTTTCATGTGTTTGTTAGCCATCTCTATGTCTTCTTTGGAGAAATGTCTATTTAGTTCTTTGGCCCATTTTTTGATTGGGTCATTTATTTTTCTGGAATTGAGCTGCATAAGTTGCTTGTATATTTTTGAGATTAGTGTTTGTCAGTTGCTTCATTTGCTATTATTTTTTCCCATTCCGAAGGCTGTCTTTTCACCTTGCTTATAGTTTCTTTTGTTGTGCAGAAGCTTTAAATTTTAATTAGTTACCATTTGTTTATTTTTGCTTTTATTTCCAATATTCTGGTAGGTGGATCATAGAGGATCCTGCTGTGATTTATGTCAGAGAGTGTTTTGCCTACGTTCTCCTCTAGGAGTTTTATAGTTTCTTTAGATCTTTAATCCATTTTGAGTTTATTTTTGTGTATGGTGTTAGAAAGTGTTCTAGTTTCATTCTTTTACAAGTGGTTGACCAGTTTCCCCAGCACCACTTGTTAAAGAGATTGTCTTTAATCCATTGTATATTCTTGCCTCCTTTGTTGAAGATAAGGTGTCCATCAGTTCAGTTCAGTCGGTCAGTTCTGTCTGACTCTTTGTGACCCCATGAATTGCAGCACGCCAGGCCTCCCTGTCCATCACCAACTCCCGGAGTTCACTCAGAATCGCATCCATCGAGTCACTGATGCCATCCAGCCATCTCATCCTCTGTCGTCCCCTTCTTCTCCCGCCCCCAGTCCCTCCTAGCATCAAAGTTTTTTCCATTGAGTCAACTCTTCACACGAGGTGGCCAAAGTACTGGAGTTTCAGCTTTAGCATCATTCCTTCCAAAGAAATCCCAGGGCTGATCTCCTTCAGTATGGACTGGTTGGATCTCCTTGCAGTCCAAGGGTCTCTCAAGAGTCTTCTCCAACACCACAGTTCAAAAGCATCAATTATTCAGTGCTCAGCCTTCTTCACAGTCCAAATTTCACATCCATACATGACTACTGGAAAAACCATAGCCTTGACTAGATGGATCTTAGGTGGCACAGTAATGTCTCTGCTTTTCAATATGCTATCTAGGTTGGTCATAACTTTTCTTCCAAAGAGTAAGCGTCTTTTAATTTCATGGCTGCAGTCACCATCTGCAGTGATTTTGGAGCCCCCAGAAATAAGGTCTGACACTGTTTCCACTGTTTCTCCATCTATTTCCCATGGAGTGATGGGACTGGATGCCATGATCTTCGTTTTCTGAATGTTAAGCCTTTAAGCCAAATTTTTCACTCTTCTCTTTCACTTTCATCAAGAGGCTTTTTAATTCCTCTTCACTTTCTGCCTTAAGGGTGGTGTCATCTGCACATCTGAGGTTGTTGATATTTGTCCCAGCAATCTTGATTCCAGCTTGTGTTTCTTCCAGTCCAGCGTTTCTCATGATGTACTCTCTATATAAGTTAAATAAGCAGGGTGACAATATATAGCCTTGACGTACTCCATTTCCTATTTGGAACCAGTCTGTTGTTTCATGTCCAGTTCTAACTGTTTCTTCCTGACCTGCATACAGATTTCTCAATAGGCAGGTTAGGTGGTCTGGTAGGTGTGTGGATTTATCTCTGGGCTTTCTATTTTGTTCCATTGATCTATATTTCTGTCTTTGTGCCAGTACCATACTGTCTTGATGACTGTGGCTTTGTAGTAGAGCCTGAAGTCAGGCAGGTTGATTCCTCCAGTTCCATTCTTCTTTTTCAAGATTGCTTTGGCTATTCGAGGTTTTTTTTTGTATTTCCATACAAATTGTGAAATTATTTGTTCTAGCTCTTGGAAAAATACCGCTGGTAGCTTGATAGGGATTGCATTGATGTAGATTGCTTTGGGGTGGTATACTCATTTTCACTATATTGATTCTTCTGATCCATGAACATGGTATATTTCTCCATCTATTAGTGTCCTCTTTGATTTCTTTCATCAGTGTTTTATAATTTTCTATATATAGGTCTTAATTTTTTTTAGGTAGGTATATTCCTAAGTATTTTATTCTTTTAGTTGGAATGGTGAATGGAATTGTTTTCTTAATTTCTTTTTCTACTTTCTCGTTATTAGTGTATAGGAATGCAAGGAATTTCTGTGTGCTAATTTTATATCCTGCAACTTGACTATATTCATTGATTAGCTCTAGTAATTTTCTGGTAGAGTCTTTAGGGTTTTCTATGTAGAGGATCATGTCATCTGCAAACAGTGAGAGTTTTACTTCTTTTCCAATTTGGATTCCTTTTATTTCTTTTTCTGCTCTGATTGCTGTGACCAAAACTTCCAGAACTATGTTGAATAGTAGTGGTGAAAGTGGGCATCCTTGTCTTGTTCCTGACTTTAGGAGAAATGCTTTCAGTTTTTCACCATTGAGGATAATGTTTGCTGTGGGTTTGTCATATATAGCTTTTATTATGTTGAGGTATGTTCCTTCTATTTCTGCTTTCTGGAGAGTTTTTATCATAAATGGATGTTGAATTTTGTCAAAGGCGTTTTCTGCATCTATTGAGATCATCGTATGGCGTTTATTTTTCAATTTTTGAATGTGGTGAATTATGTTGATTGATTTGTGGATATTGAAGAATCCTTGCATTGCTGGGGTAAAGTCCACTTGGTCATGGTGTATGATCTTTTTAATGTGTTGTTGGATTCTGATTTCTAGAATTTTGTTGAGGATTTTTGCATCTATGTTCGTCAGTGATATTGGCCTGTAGTTTTCTTCTTTTGTGGCATCTTTGTCAGGTTTTGGTATTAGGGTTATGGTGGCCTCATAGAATGCGTTTGGAAGGTTACCTTCCTCTGCAATTTTCTGGAAGAGTTTGAGTAGGTTAGGTGTTAGCTCTTCTCTAAATTTTTGGTAGAATTCAGTTGTGAAGCCATCTGGACCTAGGCTTTTGTTTGCTGGAAGTTTTCTGATTACAGGTTCAATTTCTGTGCTTGTGATGGGTCTGTTAAGGTTTTCTATTTCTTCCTGGTTCAGTTTTGGAAAGTTGTACTTTTCTAAGAATTTGTCCATTTCTTCCACGTTGTCCATTTTATTGGCATAAAATTGCTGATTGTAGTCTCCTATGATCCTTTGTATTTCTGTGTTGTCTGTTGTGATCTCTCCATTTTCATTTCTAATTTTATTGATTTGCTTTTTCTTTCTTTCTTGATGAGTCTGGCTAATGGTTTGTCAATTTTATTTATCCTTTCAAAGAACCAGCTTTTGGCTTTGTTGATTTTTGCTATGGTCTCTTTTGTTTCTTTTGCACTTATTTCTACCCTAATTTTTAAGATTTCTTTCCTTCTACTAACCCTGGAGTTCTTCATTTTTTCCTTTTCTAGTTGCTTTAGGTGTAGAGTTAGGTTATTTATTTGACTTTTTTCTTGTTTCTTGAGGTATGCCTGTATTGCTATGAACCTTCCCCTTAGCACTGCTTTTCCAGTGTCCCACAGGTTTTGGGTTGTTGTGTTTTCATTTTCATTCGTTTCTATGCATATTTTGATTTCTTTTTTGATTTCTTCTGTTATTTGTTGGTTATTCAGCAGTGTGTTGTTCAGCCTCCATATGTTGGAATTTTAAATATTTTTTTCTCTTGTAATTGAGGTCTAATCTTACTGCATTGTGTTCAGAAAAGATGTTTGGAATGATTTCAATTTTTTTGAATTTATCAAGGTTAGATTTATAGCCCAGGACGTGATCTATCCTGGAGAAGGTTCCGTGAGCACTTGAGAAAAAGGTGAAATTCATTGTTTTGGGGTGAAATGTCCTATAGATATCAATCAGGTCTAACTGGTCTATTGTATCATTTAAAGTTTGCATTTCTTTGTTAATTTTCTGTTTAGTTGATCTGTCCATAGATGTGAGTGGGGTATTAAATTCTCTCACTATTATTGTGTTATTGTTAATTTCCCCTTTCATATGTTAGCGTTTGTCTTACATATTGCGGTGCTTCTATGTTGGGTATGTATTTATAATTGTTATATCTTCTTGGATTGATCCTTTGATCATTATGCCTTCTTTGTCTCTTTTCACAGCCTTTGTTTTAAAGTCTATTTTATCGGATATGAGTATTGCTACTCCTGCTTTTTTTGTTCTCTATTTGCATGGAATATCTTTTTCCAGCCCTTCACTTTCAGTCTGTATGTGTATCTTGTTTTGAGCTGGGTCTCTTGTAGGCAGTATATATAGGGGTCTTGTTTGTGTATCCATTCAGCCAGTCTTTGCCTTTTGGTTGGGGTCATTCAACCCATTTTATTTAAGGTAATTATTGATAAGTATGATCCTGTTGCCATTTACTTTATTGTTTTGGGTTTGGGTTTATACACCCTTTTTGTGTTTCCTGTCTAGAGAATATCCTTTAGCGTTTGTTGGAGAGTTGGTTTGGTGGTGCTGAATTCTCTCAGCTTTTGCTTGTCTGTAAAGCTTTTGATTTCTCCTTCGTATTTGAATGAGATCCTTGCTGGTACAGTAATCTGGGCTGTAGATTATTTTCTTTCATCACTTTAAGTACGTCTTGTCATTCCCTCTTGGCCTGAAGAGTTTCTATTGAAAGATCTGCAGTTATCCTTATGGGAATCCCCTTGTGTGTTATTTGTTGTTTTTCCCTTGCTGCTTTTAGTATTTGTTCTTTGTGTTTGATCTTTGTTAATTTGATTAGTATGTGTCTTGGGGTGTTTCGCCTTGGGTTTATCCTGTTTGGAACTCTCTGGGTTTCTTGTACTTGGTGATTATTTCCTTCCCCATTTTAGGGAAGTTTTCAACTATTATCTCCTCAAGTATTTTCTCATGGTCTTTCTTTTTATCTTCTTCTTCTGGGACTCCTATAATTTGAATGTTGGAGTGTTTCATATTGTCCCTCTCTGAGATTGTCCTCATTTCTTTTAATTCGTTTTTCTTTTTTCCTTTCTGATTCATTTATTTCTACCATTCTATCTTCTACTTCGCTAACCCTATCTTCTGCCTCTGATATTCTACAATTTGTTGCCTCCAGAGTGTTTCTGATCTCATTTATTGCATTATTCATTATATATTGACTCTTTTTTATTTCTTCTAGGTCCTTGTTAAACCTTTCTTGCATCTTCTCAATCCTTGTCTCCAGGCTATTTATCTGTGATTCCATTTTGATTTCAAGATTTTGGATCATTTTCAGTATCAGTATTCGGAATTCTTTCTCAGGTAGATTCCCTATCTCTTCCTCTTTTGTTTGGTTTGGTGGGCATTTCTCCTGTTCCTTTACCTTCTGGATATCCCTCTGTTTTTTCATCTTGGTTATATTGCTGCATTTAGGGTGGCCTTTCTGTATTCTGGGAATTTGTGGAGTTCTCTTTATTATGGAGTTTCTTCGCTGTGGGTGGGGTTGTATCAGTGGCTTGTCAAGGTTTCTTCTTTAGGGAAGCTTGTGTCAGAGTTCTGGTGGGTAGAGCTGGATTTCTTCTCTCTGGACTGCAATTAAGTGTCCAGTAATGAGTTATGAGACGTCTATGGTTTTGGAGTAACTTGAGCTGCCTGTATATTGAAGCTCAGGGGTGTGTTCCTGTGTTGCTGGAAGAATTTGCATGGTATGTCTTGCTCTGGAACTTGTTGGCCCTTGGGTGTTCTTGGTTTCAGTGTAGGTATGGAGGTGTTTGATGAGCTCCTATCAATTAATGTTCCCTGGAATCAGGAGTTCTCTGATGTTCTCAGGATTTAGACTTAAGCCTCCTGCTTCTGGTTTTCAGTTTTATTTTTACAGTAGCCTCAAGACTTCTCCATCTATACAGCACTGATGATAAAATATCTAGGTTAAAGATGAAAAGTTTCTCCACATTGAGGGACACCCAGATAGGTTCACTAAGTTACATGGAGAAGAGAAGAGGGAGGGGGTAGTTAGAGGTGACTGGAATGAGATGAGGTATCAAAAGAGGAGAGAGCCAGCTAGCCAGTAATCACTTCCTTATATGAACTCCTCAGTCTGGACCGCTCAGAGGTATTCACGGAGTTATACAGGGAAGAGGAGAGGGAGGAAGTAGACAGAGGTGGCCAGGAGGATAAAAGAGGGAAATGAAAAGGAGAGATACAGATCCAGCCAGTCAGTAACCAGATCCCTAAGTGTTCTCCATCATCTGGAACACACAGAGATTCACAGAATTGGGTAGAGAAGAAAAGGGGGAGGGAGGAGAGAGAGAGACAACCTGGTGGAGAAAAAGGAGAGTCCACAGGAGGAGAGAGTGGTCAAGCCAGTAATCTCGCTCTCAGGTAAAATTGGGTACTGAAGATTGAGTTTTTAAATGTACCAAATTGACAACAAATACCAAAAAGCAAAGATTAAAAATCTAGAGTAGAGGTTGGATTTTCAAAAATACAATCATAAAGAAAAGAAGAACATGAAGAAGAAGCAAAAAAAATCCAAAGTCATAAGAATTATTAAAAAAAAATAAGAAAACCACACACACAAAATATATATACAGCATTTGCTTTAAAAATAGGGTCNTTAAAGGAGAAATAGAGAACTTAAGAATTTTAAAAAGTTAAAAAAAAGTAGAAGAAAAAGAAAAAACAATCAAACATCAAAAAAAAAAAAAAACTGAGAGAGAATGGTCGTAAAAATAGTAAAGATATTTCTGGGACTTTCTCTGCTGTTGTGGGCAGTGTGGGGTCACTTCCAAGGCAGTTCCCTCTGTTTAGGTTCTTCTGTTTGCTGGTCTCTTCAGTGTCTGATTTCTGCCCTGACACAAGGGGGGCGGTGGTGGACACTTTGGTTTTTTTTTTTTAGGCTCACTTGTTCAGTTGCACTTTGGGGAGGGAGGGATGCTGCAAACAAATAACACTGGCAGTGTCTCAGCCATGCTGGGCGTGCCCCTGCACATGTCCCACACTGCTCAGGCTCTACATTGCTCCACTGGGAATCATCTGAGGCCAGCCCTAGGCTGCACGCACCTCCCCAGTCTAAGCGGCTCAGGCTCAGCTCTCAGGTAGCCCTCAGAGGTGCAGATTTCGTTGGGCCTGCGTTTTCTGCCCTTCCCAGGACCAAGTAACTCAGGTGTTTGGCGAGCGCGGTCTCTGGGACTTATCACCTTTCCCTGCTGCCCAGTTTTCTGGGTGTACCACTGGCGCCCCTTGTCAGGCAGATGGTGACTGTCCAGAACCCCAAGAAGTCTTAGTTAGCAAAGAAGCCTGCTTGCAGTTTGGTAGGTAAAGTCTCTCCGGGGCTGCGATTGCCCCCTTCCAGCCCTTATGGCTCTGGCTGCCTGTCTCTGGCAGGGGATTGTCTGCAGCTGGTTATTTCTGTTCCATCCTTTGTTCTGTGTGTGCTTCTGGCGGTGTCTTATGTTAGAGCTTTTTGCCTGGTAGCTATCCCACAATCTGGTATGCTAGCCCAAGTTAGTTCACTCTGGTTACATTTGGGGCATTCCATCCCGATTCTTATTAAGCACTGCAGCCCATGCCTCCCTGCCCAGCCCCCATTTGCTAGTGGTGGATGCAGGCGTCTGTGCTGCTTCTCCACTGGGGGAGTTACCATTGTGCTCATAATCTGTTGGTTTTAATTATTGATTTATTTTCTTCCCTGTTATGTTGCCCTCTGTGCTTCCACGGCTCACCACAGACTTGGCAGTGAGAGTGTTTCCTGGTGTTTGGAAACTTCTCTCTTTTTAAGACTCCCTTCCTGGGATGGGACTCCCTTCCCGGAATGGAGCTCCCTCCCTACCTCCTTTGTCTCTTTTTTCGTATTTTATATTTTTCCTACCTGTTTTTGAAGACAATGATCTGCTTTTCTGGTGCCTGATGTCCTCTGCCAGCATTCAGAAGTTGTTTTGTAGAGTTTACTCAGTGTTGAAATGTTCTTTTGATGAATTTGTGGGGGAGAAAGTGGTCTCCCCGTCCTATTCCTCTGCCATCTTAGGACCGCCCTGTCTCTGCTTTTTAATATGCTGTCTAGGTTGGTCATAACTTTTCTTCCAAGGAGTAGGTGTCTTTTAATTTCATGGTTGCAGTCACCAGCTGCAGTGATTTTGGAGCCCAAGAAAATAGTCTGTCACTGTTGCCATTGTTTCCCCATCTATTTGCCATGAAGTGATGGGAATGAATGCCATGATCATAGTTTTCTGAATGTTGAGTTTTAAGACACCTTTTTCATTCTCCTCTTTTACTTTCATGAAGAGATTCTTTAGTTTTTCTTTGCTTTCTGCCATAAGAGTGGTGTCATCTGCGTATCTGAGGTTATTGATATTTCTCCTGGCAATCTTGATTCCAGCTTGTGTTTCATCCACCTGGCATTTTGCATGATGTACTCTGCATATAAGTTAAATAAGTAGGATGATAATATACAACCTTGACATACTCCTCTCCTGATTTGGAACCAGTTTGTTGCTCCATGTCCAGTTCTAAATGTTGCTTCTTGACCTGCATACAGATTTCTCAGGAGACAGGTCAGATGGTCTGGTATTCCCATCTCTTTAAGAATTTTCCACAGTTGTTGTGATCCACACAGTGAACAGCTTTGGCCTAGTCAATGAAGCAGAAGTAGATGTGTTTTTTTTTTTAACTCTCTTGCTTTTTTGATGATCCAGTGGATATTGGCAGCTGATCTCTGATTCGTCTGCCTTTTCTAAATCAAGTTTGAACATTTGGAAGTTCATGGTTCATGTACTGTTGAAGCCAGGCTTGGAGAATTTTGAGCATTTCTTTGCTAACTTGTGAAATGAGTGCAATTGTGTGGTAGTTCAACATTCTTTGGCATTGCCTTTCTTTGGGATTAGAAAGAAAGCTGACCTTTTCTATTCCTGTGGGCACTGCTGAGTTTTCCAAATTTGCTGGCATATTGAGTGTAGCACTTTCACAGCATCATCTTTCAAGATTTGAATTAGCTCAACTGGAATGCCATCACCTCCACTAGCTTTGTTCCTAGTGATGCTTCCTAAGGTACACTTGACTTCACATTCCAGCATCTCTGGCTCAAGGTGAGTGATCACACCATTGTGGTTATCTGGGTCATTAAGGTCTTCTTTGTATATTTCTTCTCTATATTCTTTCCACCTCTTCTTTGAGTAAGAAACATTGTTATATGACTAAGACAAAACAATGTAGAAAAAAATGTTTGTTCTTTTTTCTTACTTGAGAGCCTCACATCCCTTTCTTTTTCTTGAGGGCCTTCAATCCCTTTCCCCTCTTTTGGACCCTGGACTTTTTTTCAACCTTCCTAGGAATTGACTCTCTCACATATAAATGGAGCTAAAATATTGACTTCTGTAACTGTTCAAAGAAAGAGCACATGGTGCTGAGATTTCAAAAGGAATGCAGAAAGAAATATTTCACTAATTGATTTTGTTTTCTGGTTACTATCAAGCCATAACTTTAGTGATAATCCTTTATACTACACTATAAAAATTATTTATACAGTAAGTTTACTGTTTTTAACAGTCACCTCTCAATTCCATTTTTGTGCATGTTCCTTATAACAAATTTGAATAACTCAGAAAGCTACAACAATAAAGTTTTTTTTTTGTTTCATTAGCTCCAACAGTTTAATTGC
>SJYQ01002122.1:67590-107380 GCA_006410935.1 Redunca redunca | reverse complement strand
TAAAAATGCTTTCAGGCAAAACCCGTGATTCACAAATAATAAGTAGGAAAGTAGAAAAGATTAAAGTCCTAAACATCTTGCATTTGGGACAGAGAAATTACACAGTAAACTTCAAAGATATTGAAGCACACTTATTGAATGGGAATTTTCCAATTCATAATTGCTGATTATACTTGAAGATACAGCCATATCGTGTTCTATTTAAGTCACAACTTATAAGCTCTCTTCTTGATAATTTTGTTTAATGTTAACTATCGGAGAGCAGAGTTTTCTCCGTTGTTTTTCTCATTTAGGACAATTCAGATTGGATAGAGTCATTACTTGACCTGAGAAAGCTCTTCTTTTGAGTTATGGAGCTTAGCTGTCTCGGGGCTTGTTGATTGCACTCTCTTCTCAGACTTAGCAGCTGTGTACTCTGTTCTCATACATCTTGTCAGTTGTCTCTGCATCTGAGTCTTACCTGAAGCCATAGTTACAGACCAGGTGTACCTCTCCACAGGCACTGGACCTGCAGATCTTCAACGGCTGACTGACCAAAGGCACCTGGCAGGGTTAATTGTATGTGTCAACTTGATTCCACTGAGGGACACCCAGAAAGCTGGTGAAATATTATTTCTAGGTGTGTCTGTGAGGGTGTTTCTGAAGAGATGAGCATTTGAATCAGTAGACTGAGTAAGGTTGCCCTCCCTATCACAGTTACTCATCATCCGATCCACTGACAGTTCCAATAGAAGAAAGATGTAGAAGGATGAATTTGCCATCTGTGTAAGGTGGCACATCCCTCCTCTCCTGCTTTGTACATCGACACTCTTGGTTCTCAGGCCTTTGGACTTGGATTGAGACTTATACGGGGGTTTTTCTGGCTCTCAGACATTTGGACATGGAATGAATGATATCTCTAGTTTTCTTGGTTCTCTAGCTTGCAGGCTTCAGATACTGGGACTTCTCAGATTCCATTATTGTGTGAGCTAGTTCCTATAATAAGTCTCATATTACTCTTTGTTACTATCTATCTATCTATAGCTGTCTATATATAGATGTCCTATTTATGGATCTATCCTATCCTATCCATCTATCTATAGAGCCCATTGGTTTGGTTCCTCTAGAGAACCCTAACTAATACAGCACCCATATCTGGTTATGAGCTCCTCGTCAAGAAAGAGATAAGCTGGAGGAGGCTGATGTGTCGCTCTGCAGTGACAGTGATGTGCTGGCAAACATTCAGCAACTTCCTCTCTAAAAATCAGTGTCCTGATTTGTAGGATTTACTGTTTTCTGTGTTAATACTCCCACCATGGTCAATTTCAAACATCATTTAAAGAAAAACTGGGGTGAGATATATAGTAGTTTCTCTTTGTGTATTTGTGTCCATGCTCACAGATATAATAGATGGAAATAAATTCAAGACCGTGTAGCAAAGTAGGAAGTGGTGAGGTATGAATATTTATTATTTTTAAGTAATATGTTTCAGTGTAAGTTTATATATTTTAATTTTAATACTTGGTTAAATAGCAGCTGGCAAAATCTCTGCAACTTTACAAATCACTCTCATAAACTGCTACAAACTGACTCCAGTATGCACTTGTTCAGTTGCTCAGTTGTGTCTGACTCTGTGATCCCACGGACTGTAGCATGCAAAGCTTCCCTGTCCTTCACTATCTCCCTGAGTTTGCTCAAACTCAAGTCCATTGAGTTGGTGGTGCCATCCAACCATCTCATCCTCTGTTGTCCCCTTCTCTTTCTGTCCTCAGTTTTACCCAACATCAGGGTCTTTTCCACTGAGTCAGCTCTTCACATCAGGTGGCCTAAGCATTGCAACTTCAGCTTCAACATGCCCTAGGGAGGGATAAATGGTAAGGATATCATCAGAAAAGTTGTTGGCTTAATCTTGATACAGAGTAATGAGAGCTTGGACCATAATGGTCAGTCAAAAGCCAGCAATGGAGGAAAGCTCTGGAGATGATGCAAGAGAGGATCAAGAAATCACTCAAGGGAAGGGTGGTCTCTTTGATGTAGTACATTTTATGATTTGGTAAACTGCATCAAATGTAAGGAAAAGATCTGGAATTGGGAGCAAAATTGCAAAGTCCACTTGGTTTGGATCAAAGTGCTATTACATTTCTGAGTTCTAGAAGAATGATAACATAAAATTGTACATGATGATTTAAGGAAAGAAGCAATGCTAATCATTTAACCATAGTGGGAATCGTGTCTATGTGAAGGAAGTTAGTGAATGTAAATCTGACTTTTAGCATAATGCATGTATTGAAATGGAGGAGAGATTTGAATTTAAGAATAAAAGAGGAAGAAACCAATATAGGAAGTGATGTTAAGGAACCACTCTCATAGAGCGGTACAATTTGCTGTGTTTTGAATTTAGTTTTTCTGTTAAGAACTCAGGAGATAAAAATCAGTGCTAAAATAGGCTCTTTTGAATGTGATATTTTATCATTTGGAAATTCAATAACTAATAGGAACTTCTTACTTAAAAGGACAAAATTAATTCCTGAAGACATGGGAAAAGCTGGTCTAGTGAACACACTTTACTCTTCTTATTTTATTATACTTTAAAAATATCTCTTTAGGCTCACAAGGTTAAATGAACTCAATTAAATTTGCCAGTTGTTAATTTATAATCTGTTCAATATTACACTATTTCTTAAAAGAAGTCTGATATTTTAGTTGGTTTTGAGATTTAACAGAATTAAAAAAGAACTCAGAGCAGCAGAGTCATTTATTGGCCAGTAATTCAAACACAAAATGCAATTTCTTTTGATACCCTATTTTTGAGGAGCCCTGGAGACCTGGTGTGTTGTAGGGTCATCTGTCTTCTTTCAAAGACTGATGCTCTGCATCTCCCATGATTGAGCAAGAAAGTGACAGCAGGCATGTTGTAAATTTACAGGTCAAAAGAAGCTCAGTGGTGTAAATTACATTACTTTGAAGTCTACAGCTATTGCTGATCCCTTTGAAAATCTAATTTTACTCAATAAATTCCTTCCACCATACAAATATTATTTTCAAGGAAAAGATGGCTTGGCTTTAGACGTGTCCATAGTAGGATATAACAAAGGAAAAAAGTAACTTTATTCTGTCTCTGTGTTTAACTCTATGTTGGGATCCACTGAATAATCTGTACCCAAAGTAGTTTATAGATATATTTTCACACTCTGAATAGCGAGATAAAGAACAAAGCCAGGGACTGTGTACAGTTAGAGCCTCCATTAGAATGCAGAATAGGATTGGTTACTTAGCAATTAATGTCAAGAAATTACTGATTGTGAATTTTTCTAGATTCTATCTTTTCCCTTTTTTATGCAATTATTTTCATTTAAAAGTGATGCAGTATGATTCTAGTTGATGTATATGTATATTTTTTGTGGTGAGTGTATTAGCTGTGTTGCTTCTGATGATGGGCAGTCAGTTATGCTGACTTCTGATGTGTAAAGGATAAGAGGTATTAATAGAAGAGTTTGTAGGCTATACTCTCAAAAGTCTTTACTGATAGTTCTTGCAAACTGCACACAGAGATACAACAGGGATGTTGGGCAGGTTAGGGAATATAGTAGGCAGCTTCTAAGATATGTCCCAGTGAGACCTGCCTCCTAATTCCCCTCTCCATGTATAATCCCCTTGCCTTGTCTCTGGGCTGAACCTAGTAACTTGCTTTTGATGAGTACACATGACAAAAACAATGAGATGTCACTTTAGAGTCTGCTTTACAGAAAAATTGTCTGTCTTATTTGTCCTTTTTTATTCTCTCATTTGCTTCCTTCAAATATTGCCAGCTGCTATGTATGAACTTCCCTATGGAAAAACCCATATGACAAGAAACCAAGGTGGCCTCTGACTAACATATAAATGAGTTTATAAGCAGATTTTCTGTTAGTCAGGTCTTAAGATGATTGCTCCCTGGGTGACAGCTGGGTGGTAGCCTCTGGGATACCCAGAGTCAAAGGACCTACCTAAGTTGTACCCAGATAACTTACCTAAAAAGTACTAAATGATTTTTAAACACTAAATTTTGATAATTTGTTGCATGCAACAGGTAACTAAAAGAGGCAATCCCTTTTTATTTTATGTATCCCATACTTGCATAAACAGGATCCTCATAATTATATGTCTAATCAAATTAAATCCATAGAATGACTGTATCATTCAAAGGCAAGATGGAAAATAAATAACATCTCAAAGAGTCTAACTAAGAACTGTTTATGAAGGAACTATTTAAAGAGGAGTAGGAAAGGTTATGAGATCCAGCCAAAAAAACCGGAGAAACAGTAAGAAATTAGCCTTGGGGGAAGCTGTTAAAACCACAGACCTAAAGGGGCCAGAAGAGGGAATGGTGTTATTAGAATCCAGAAAGGGGCTGGTGTTGTGGAAAACTGGCCACACTCCAGAAGCTCCAGCTTTAGGGTGAAACTGAACTGATGCTGGAGCACAGCAAAGCTGTAAGAATAGGGGAGGGAAGCAATGCTTTGACCTCTTTCCTCCTACCTTTGGCTCTTCTCTTTCCATCTACTGGCCAAACCCAACCAGAAGCCAGAGGGCAAGCAAGCCTAGGAGATGAAGACTTAAGCTCAGTCTCTCAGGGCGTAGCCCAGGACAAAGAAGGGTATAGGGTGTGCTGTGAAACTCCAAGGGGTGTGAAGAGAGACTCAACTGCATAATGATAGTCAGAGTTGGAGATCTGCTTCAGCCTAACAATAGGAAGATGGTGGTTCATAAGCAGTTGGTGGAGCAGGAGAAGTTGGATGCTACTTTTCAGGAAAATATATGAGGTCTTCATCCTGGGAGCCAACTATGCTTCTATTCCTAATCTTTTTTTGGGGGTTAGGTATGCCATGTTACAGAGTTATGGCAATAGAAACAGTAAACTCAGACCACGCCCAGGTCAGGCCCATGTAAACCTTGTAAGTCCTTTGTTTTCTACTTCCCTTTCTAATTGCTGTGTTGGATGGTGCCCTTGCAAGAATATTTTGAGTTTCAACTACTGAAAGTAGTAGTAGGTATTTAGTCCCTAAATGACTATATGGAACAGAGATAACTATCAATCAGACCACACAGAAATGTTAAGAAAGCATGAGACAGATGATTAGTTTTAGAGACATTATATTTTTGAGGCGTTTTTCCTCATTCATCCTAGCCAATCTTTACTAATGCAAAGGGAAAAGGGTACTTTTTTTTTTTTTTTTTGAATAGGGCTTGCTATTACACACATTAAGTCCCTGACCACTTTGCCTCCATGTAAGAATGTCTCTGCCTACAGTGTTTTTAGTCGCTCAGTTGTGTTTGACTCTTTGTGACCTTATGGATTGTAGTCTGCCAGGCTCTTCTGTCCACAAGATTCTCTAGGCAAGAGTTCTGAAGTAGGTAGCCATTCCCTTCTCCAGGGGATCTTCCTGACCCAGGGATCAAAACAGGGTCTCTCGTATCACAGGCAGATTCTATACTTTCTGAGCCACCAGGGAGCCTCCCCCCTACCCCCACACATACTTATATTTACTTAATACTAGCTAAACTGGATTAAGATTCCAAAGATTGGGTCAAAACGCTGCAGTTTAACCAAACAGAAACAGAATCCCTAGTATGGCTAATCATATTGGGTTGGCCAAAATGTTCTTTCAGATTTCCCATACCATCTTATGGGATATTTTTCAAAAATGCCTTAAATGCTTTGTTCAATCCCACAAGCTAATCTCAAAATTCATCTTTAACACAGGTGTGTGGGTTGTGATCCCTATTTTAAAATCTGGAGAGCTTATGACTGCAACACAAATGATGTTATGTCATTTCCAAGGCTGGATTGCAAGAGGCAGCAGAGTTTCTTCTTGATTCTCATGAGATGCTAATTCTGAAAATCTAGTCCTTGTGATACAAGGAAGCAGGCTGAGGGGACTGCTGAGCTGATAAGATGGGTTATTTCTTACAGAAAAGGAAGGGAGACTCAGAAGGCAAAGCAAAGAGCCACAGAGAACAACTCTCAGGCAGTAGGACTTAGTTTAAACAAGAAATGTGCTAGATATCAAAGTAGCTATAGAGCAATGCTTGCTAGTATCTCTTGTTTTTACCCCTTCTAAATAGAAGTGTCTATAAGCAGTTATCCTATGAATGTTCCACCACTGTGTGCTGGGTGTGTGTCAGGCAGATATACCTTTAGTTCACAGTTCTTCAGGTTAACAGAAATGGTACTGAAGGAACTGTATGCAAATAATCACATTAAAGAGCCTCATATGTATTTGGACCTGATTTAGATAATAAGACCCTTAATTTAAGGCTCACGCTACAACTAGATTAGATTTGGGGATTTTAGAGGGCATCGAGAGCACATTTTCCATGGCAATATATGAATTTGGGAACCTAGTGGGCATACAGGGGGAAACTATATTTCTCAAAACTACTTTCAAACATATTTCCCTCCTATCTGTTCTTCTTAACTTGTGTCCCTAATATTCCTCCTGTTGAGTTATAGGGAATCTATATTCTCTCCCATTGAATTTTGGTGCACTTGTGATTACACAGAAGTCTCACACCTCTTACATCTGATTATAGGATATAAAGGAAAAGAAAGCCTGGTCCCCCTGGGATTGATGCTTTTAGAACTCAAAAAAAATTGCCCTAGTCAAAGTTGGAATCTGCTGCCTTCATTTCCTCTCATATATTTAAGTTAGCAAGCCTTCACATGATTTCAACTCCCAGACATTTTGTTACCTCTAGCTTTTGAGTTTTCCTAAAGCGAGGAAGTATGATGCTGTGAAAGTGCTGCACTAAATATGCCAGCAAATATGGAAAACTTAGCAGTGGCCACAGGACTGGAAAAGGTCAGTTTTCATTCCAATCCCAAAGAAAGGCAATGCCAAAGAATGCTCGAACTACCGCACAATTGCATTCATCTCACATGCTAGTAAAATAATGCTCAAAATTCTCCAGGCCAGGCTTCAGCAATATGTGAACCGTGAACTCCCTGATGTTCAAGCTGGTTTTAGAAAAGGCAGAGGAACCAGAGATCAAATTACCAACATCTGCTGGATCATGGAAAAAGCAAGAGAGTTCCAGAAAAACATCTATTTCTGCTTTATTGACTATGCCAAACCCTTTGACTGTGTGGATCACAAGAAACTGTGGAAAATTCTGAAAGAAATGGGAATACCAGGCCACCTGGCCTGCCTCTTGAGAAATCTATATGCAGGTCAGGAAGCAACAGTTAGAGCTGGCCATGGAACAACAGACTGGTTCCAAATAGGAAAAGGAGTACATCAAGGCTACATATTGTCACCCTGCTTATTTAACTTATATGCAGAGTACATCATGAGAAAAGCTGGACTGGAAGAAACACAAGCTGGAATCAAGATTGCCGGGAGAAATATCAATAACCTCAGATATGCAGATGACACCACCCTTATGGCAGAAAGTGAAGAGGAACTAAGAAGCCTCTTGATGAAAGTGAAAGAGGAGAGTGAAAAAGTTGGCTTAAAGCTCAACATTCAGAAAACGAAGATCATGGCATCTGGTCCCATCACTTCATGGGAAATAGATGGGGAAACAGTGGAAACAGTGTCAGACTTTACTTTTTGGGCTCCAAAATCCCTGCAGATGGTGACTGCAGCCATGAAATTAAAAGATGCTTACTCCTTGGAAGAAAAGTTATAACCAATCTAGATAGCATATTCAAAAGCAGAAACATTGCTTTGCCAACTAAGGTCCATCTAGTCAAGGCTATGGTTTTTCCAGTAGTCATATATGGAGTGAGAGTTGGACTGTGAAGAAAGCTGAGCACCGAAGAATTGATGCTTTTGAACTGTGATGTTGGAGAAGACTCTTGAGAGTCCCTTGGACTTCAAGGAGATCCAACCAGTCCATTCTAAAGGAGATCAGCCCTGAGATTTCTTTGGAAGGAATTATGCTAAAGCTGAAAGTCCAGTACTTTGGCCACCTCATGCGAAGAGTTGACTCATTGGAAAAGACTCTGATGCTGGGAGGGATTGGGGGCAGGAGGTGAAGGGGACGACAGAGGATGAGATGGCTGGATGGCATCACTGACTCGATGGAGGTGAGTCTGAGTGAATGCCAGGAGTTGGTGATGGAAAGGGAGGCCTGGCGTGCTGCGATTCATGGGGTCGCAAAGAGTCAGACATGACTGAGCGATTGAACTGAACTGAACTGAAAGCGAGGAAAAGAAAACAGAGCTACCAGGCCCTAGTTTATCTTAATTCCTGACTCACCTTAATACAATCGTTGTTTATACCACTAATATGGGAAGTTTTATTTTGCAGCTATATTAACTAAAATACCCTGTTTCCATTCATAGACCCATAGGCCATTTGTATAATTGACTCTGAAGTATCCAAAAGTGAAGATCTTTGAAGTCTTAGCAACTTCCTAATCCTTCGGTCATCCTTAACCATCTGTCTATTAATGGTGCATTGCTAGATGACTAATTACCAAGACCATCATCTTATTAATAATTACTTTATTCTTACCTCTTCAATTAATTTGGTATAACTGCTTGACTTCCACAAGCATGTTCATCTTGAGTATATAAGGTGAAGTAATATAGCCCTGATGAACTCCACATACCTAAGGCTTTAAAGATACCACCCATATAACAATATCATTATTTGTCATATATGTCTGTCTGTCTGTCTGTATATATCTACCTTTATGAGAAAGAGAGACTCCATTAAGAAGTGGAGGACACATAAATAAATACCAGCAATAAAAAATACAATGAGAAACCAGAAGACCTGCATTTAGTTTGTAGCTCTGCCTTGAGATATTCAAAAGTATTATAGAGATAGTGCAAACATTGGATGGGCATGGAAAATTAAATTCCCTCTTAATGACTTCCCAACCTTGAGGCTTGCTATTTAACATTCTGCTTGAAAAACCTAAGATTCACTCCAAATGAGAAATCAGCTTTTAAAAATAATGCTGTGACTTCTCTGACAGCCTCCAAATAGGTCTCTCTGTGCAAAACTCACTGGAATACTGTTGTCTTCATCAGCATCACAGTTAGCTGAGGGTGAGCAAGAGAAACATAGACTCCACATGATTGGGTTATTTATTACCTATTGTCCCAGAGTGAAAGATTTTTGCAACTTTCAAAAATATGATAGATTTTAAATCAACTGTATAAGTTCTGAGTCATATCACATTTTCCTGCTTGTTCTGTTATGGTGTAAAAATCACAAGATTTTTCTCTAGGTAGTAAAAAAAAAAATAAAGAATGATGAAAGCCATTTCATGAAGAGACATTTAATATTGTTTCACTTTCCTATGTCCTGAGCAATAATTTATGGTTTGTATTTGCTCCTCTCCATAGAATAGAAACCTTCTCTTCCTTCCTTAGGGATGGCCTCTCTTGTGAGAGCAACTCTCAAATTTTTTGCATTGCTATGAGCTCTACACATTTCTTACCTTTTTCTTCCAAATTCTAGTCAAACTACAATGGCTGAACATGATAAGCCATGGCTCATTTCATCTTCTCTACTGGGGAATCCTGCTTGAGTTGACACTGGTTTAATGTACAGTATTTAAAAAGCTTCCCAGGTGGCACTAGTGGTAAAGAATCTGCCTGCCAGTGCCAGAGACACAAAGCCACAGGTTCGATTCCTGGAAGACCCCCCTGGAGAAGGAAATGGCAACCCACTCCAGTATTCTTGCCTGAAAAATTCCATGGACAGAGGAGCCTGGTGGGATGCAGTTCATGGTGTTGCAAAGAGTTGGACATGACTGAGCTTACACACACACACACACACACACACNTGCCTGAAAAATTCCATGGACAGAGGAGCCTGGTGGGATGCAGTTCATGGTGTTGCAAAGAGTTGGACATGACTGAGCTTACACACACACACACACACACACACACACACACACACACACACATTTAAAAGATATGTTGAAATCGTACATGAAGGATCTATTTGCAGGAATGTTGAAGGAATCTCCCAGGAAAGTATCTCATGCTCAAGAAAGACAGTCAAGGTGCCCAAGCTTGCTTAGGGCATAGGGAGGGCCCACTATGGAGTACAGTATCAACTGTGACTCATTCAGTCTCAAATATTAGAAATTCATTTTCACCTAGTCTTCATCTCTCAGCTGAATGGTACCAGCACATGAGAGCTAATTGCTAAATTTTCAGGAGCTTGGTGAACTAGTTGTTAAATTAGTTCTTGAAATTGGCCATGGTGGAGGTTTCACACCACAGAACTTGCCAAACATACAGATAATGTTTTTCTCCTCTCATACAGGTTGCTAACCTTTACTGGAATAACACTTGTTCGACTTGACTCATTTCCAGTGCTTAATTACCACCACAATTGTCATGAGGATGATTTCTAAAAATCAGAAGATGTCATTCCACTGCTTGGAACCACCCACTAAGTGGGAACTGTGTTCCCCAGAATTCCTTTCTCTGTATGGTTCTGGGCTAGTATTGGCCAAAAAAGAATTTTAGCCTTGGAAGATGGAAGTGAAGTAGCATCTGTTTTTAGGATCCAGAGGTCGATGTAGAGAGAGGTGTTGTTGCCACAGCCTGCTCAGTTTGCCCTTGGTGGTGTCCAGTTCAACCTTTAGTCATCTGCATGAAGTCCAGTTTGTCCTTTTACACCCTTGCTTTATGCCCATCTTTTTTTCTTAAATATTTGCTCTAATGAGTTCAAGCTCAGAACTAGACAAAGAAATAACAGTGAGACAAACTCTTCAACCAGCTCCGACACATGCACTAAGATTCCATTTATTGTATTGTTCCTAGTGATTCTGCATCTCTGATTGATCCAAAATGATGCAACTTAGAATGAAACCAAGGTTCTCACTCTAGCTAAAAAACAGCGGTTCAAGAGAGAGGGAATATATGTATATCTGTGGCTGATTCATGTTGCGTTTTGATAGAAAACAACAAAATTCTGTAAAGCAATTATCCTTCAATTAAAAATAAAATAAAAATACTGTACTTCTACACACCTCTGCAACCGTCACTGACCTTGTGACGGACTTCTCTTTTCTTTGCTCCCTATTTTGCCATACTGGCTTTCTTTCTTAGTTCTTAGTTGTTTGTTCTTAGAACCCATAGTGATTCTAATACTTTAGGGCTTTGTGTTAGCTTTTCCCTCTGTCTAATCTGACTCCTCTTCCTGAATTCTCAGTTCAAATGTCATCTTCTAAGACAGGTTTAACCTGACCATCCAATTTATAGCCTGAGTTGAAGCCTACTGTAATTGTGTGTGTGTCTGTGTGTGTGTGCAAAATCCTGATGATTTTATATTTCTTTTATTTATGTGTTATTATCTGTCTTCTCTCAGCAAAATCTAAATGCCTTGGAGGCAAAGCTCTTTCTGGCCTGGCCAGTACTATATTGCCTGTTAATAAGTTTTGCATTTCTATTTTACTTGTGTGGAAAACATAGTGAACGTAATTTTTATGAGCTGAAGTATTCTTGGAAGCTACAGTATTTCTTAGTAAAAATGGCTTGATGGCTGCTAGGGGTGAAGGAGGTAATGAAGAAGATGAGTGAAGGGAGTTGGATTGGGAGTGTTATGTTGTCCACTGCATACTCTCAGATTGCTACCCATGTATTCTTTAAAGATTAATCCATTAAAATTGATTGAAGATAATCTTTTCTCCCAACTTGAAAGTGTGCTCAGTTTTATATGCATGTTAATGAAGAAGTAAAATAAAATTTAGAGGTCTTGGAGTCCCAAATCAGAGGGAATCACAGGAACTGAAGTCTCTGGGAATTTAAAATTATTTGCAACAGTTCTAGACCTGCTGCTGCTGCTAAGCCGCTCAGTCATTTCAGACTCTTGGTGACCCCATGGTCTGTAGCCCACCAGGCTCCTCTGTCCTTGGGATTCTCCAGGCAGGAATACTGGAGTGGGTTGCCACGCCCTCCTCCAGGGATCTTCTGGACCCCAGGATCAAACCCATGTCTCTTATGTCTCCTGCATTGGCAGGCAGGTTCTTTACCACTAGCAGCACCTGGGAAGCCAAGTTTCTATACCTCTAGGGGCACAATTAGGAATATCAAGGGAAGTCTATTTACTCCACTGGGGCAGTGAGACTTCAAGTAATGTCTACCTCTCAGAAGCCAGGAGGAACTTTAGCTTAATACTTGAGTGTTGTCTTTAGATCCAAATTTGAATCTATATTTTCTCTACCATTTACTGATTCTGTGACCTTAACTATCATGTTATTTATGTCCTCTATGCCTTGGTTTCTCCATCTGGACTTCAGGACTAGTAAGAGTATCTATTCATTGGTTTATTGTAATGATTAAATATATGAAAACATTTCAAGCATTTATAACAGTGCATAACACATAGCAGTCAATTGTTGTGTTAGTACATTTTAAAATATTGATTGACAGGCATGTCTTTTTCTCTAATCAGGATACATATTTTCCTGAAAGTGAATGTAAGTCTGTTTTCTTACATAACCCAGTTCTTACTTAACCCAGTTTAAAATCAAAATTTTTGGCTTTAGCATGTAATCACTGTATCATAATTTATAATTAGTTATAATGTCAACAAACTATTTTCACATGTATCCTGAAAAGACATTTTGGGTATTTGATAAAATTAAATGATAAAGATTTTGTACCCTAAAACATTCTTTCCTGGTATGACCTAGACCATATTTTTCTCCCCAAATTTTAAACATTTTAATTGCTATCATTTAAAAAAAATATAGATGTATGTGTTACAAAATTCAGAAGATACAGAACAGTCATGCAGTGAAACATAACTTTCCTCCCATACTAGTTTCTATGTCTTAATTTCTTTCTTCTGATTGTACAACCAGCTACCTTCTGGAGATAATTTGTGCCTCACAGGAGTATAAAGGCAATGACTGCAAAGACATGGGCCTTTGCTTCCCTGATGTAAACAATGACGAACTGATTTTAGATACATGTTCACACATCCCATTGAAGACTCCTTAACAGAAGGAACAGCCAGATAAAGGCATGCTTGGGGGTGTCTTGCTCTGCTTTAAATACATGGAAAATTAAATACTAAAAATATCAACAAAAACAACAGACAAAAACTGCTCAATATTAAATCCAGCTGTTTTCTATGTGAGATTTTTAGTTAAATGATAAAGAGTTTCAATAAACTCTCAAAGAAGGAACAAAAAACCTGAGGCTTATCCCTTTAGAATACAAATAATTATGCATTATCATTCAATTATTTCTATGCAATATAAATTATGATACATGAAATAGAAATAAAAATACATTAAAATAAAAGCTAATTATGATGTGTTAGATCAAATTTTCCTGTGAGAGCTTCTGTATATTGCAATAGGGGAGCTTTATCACACCATCTGAACTGTTTTCTATAGAAACTTTTATATTTTGTAAATGTATTTTTGTTGACAAATTAGCCACATGAATTGAAAGTTTTCCTCTATTTTTCAATAGATGTGTGAATATATAACAGAAATATATATGATTAATATATATACATGTACATACTCCTGGCCACATTTTAAAAAATAGCATTTTAATGATTACATTCACCTGAGATGGTATTTCACTTGATGTTTGATAGCTTGATTTTTGAAATCCAGTACATCTGAACTGATACTGTGACCCTACAAACTTTTAGCTGTCTGATTTCAGACAAATTCTGTAATTCCTGGAGATAATAATGGTTCACCTTAATTGAATATTTGTTATTTGTCTTCCTGATCTAAGTGCTTCACATGTATGAAATCAATTTTTCTTGTTCAACAAATGAAGAATTTGAGGCATAGATAAGTTAGTAATTGCTTTGTGATAGAGGGTTAGAAAATGGTGAAACCAGACTCACACTTCAGGCAGTTGGCCTCCACGGCCTGTGCTCTTAACAACTGCTTTATGTTGCCTTGTTGTATCAAACCAGTGTACCTCCCAGAGTGAGTATAAGGATTCTAAATGGGAAAATTCAGAGTAAACACACCTTAGATAATACTTCATGGTTTATTTGTTTCAAAATGTTTAATTGTAAAATTCATATCACATAAAACTTACCATCTTAATCATTTTAAGTGTGTAGTGTAATGGTATTAAGTATGTACGATTATGCGGTCATCACTACCATCCATCTCTAGACTTTCTTCATCTTCCAAACCTTAAACTTTTATACATATTTAAGAATAACTCCTCCTTCCCCTCTCAACCTCAACCTCAACCCTCAGCATTATATTTTCTGTCTCTATTAATTTGACCACTCTAGATACCTCATATATGTGGAATCATATAGTATTGGTCTTTTTGTGACTGGCTTATTTCATTTATATAATGTCTTATATATGTGAGAATTCCTTTTTCTTTAAGGCTGAATAATAATCTATTTTATGTATATACTGCACTTTTAAATTCTACTTGTCCATTGAGGAACACTTTGATTTCTTCCTCCCTTTGGCTATTGTGAATAATGTTGCTATAGATATGAGTGTATAACTATATCTTCAAGACCCTGGAATTTCTGAATTACTTTGTGGCTGTACCATTCTACAGTACACCATCAGTGCATGAGCATTTCAATTTCTCCAGACCCTCACCAACATTATAATTTTTAATTTTTTTCATAGACATTTTAAAGTGTATGAAATGCAGTTTCTCATTGTGGTTTTGCTTTGCATTTCCCTAATGATTGGTAGTACAGTGTTACAGAGTCCTCCTGCCAATTCAGGAGACACAGAGATGTTGAGTTTGATCTCTGGATCAGGAAGATCCCCTGGAGTAGGAAATGGAAACCCACTCCAGCACTCTTACCTGGAAAAGTCCATGGACAGAGGAGCCTGGCAGGCTATAGTCCATGGGGTTGCAAAATCACTGAACAATGATTAGCGATGTCAAGCATCTTTCCCTGAGCTTTTTGACAGTTTGTATATCTTCTTTGGAGAAATGACTATTCAAGCCCTTGACCTATTTTTTAATCGGGTTTTTTTTGTTGAGTTGCAGGTGTTCTTTATATGGCGTGCATATAAATCCTTATCATATATACAGCTTGCATATACTTTCTCTCATTTTGTGGTTTATCTTTTCATTCTATTAATTGTGACCTTGGTGCACAAAAGTTTAAGTTTTTAATGGAGTCCAAGTTATCAATTTCTTCTCTTGTTGCTTGTGCTATGTAATAAATTATTACTGAATTCAGTGTTATGATTTTTTCCCCTGACATTTTCTTCTGAGTTTTACAGTTTTAGCTCTTACCTTTAGGCCTTTAATCCATTTGAACTAAATTTTGTATATGATTTAAGGTAAGGATATAATTTCATTTTTTTGCATGTGGATATCCATTTATCTCATATTGTTTCTTCAAAAGCTGTCCTTATTGAATAGTTTTGGCACCCTTTTTGAAAATCATTTGAGTGTGTGTACTTATTTCTGGGCTCTCTGTTCATCTATGTCTGTATGCCTGTCTTAATGCTATTATCACACTGTCTTGATGACTGTAGCTTTGTAATAGGTTTTGAAGTTAGGAATTGTGAGATCTACAACTTTGCTCTCCTTTTTCTAGATTGCTTTGGCTATTCAGGGTTCCTTTAGAATCCATATTATTTTTGGTTAGATTATTTCTGCTGAACATGCTGCTGGGATTTTAATACGGATTGTGTTAAATCTGTAGATCACTTTGGGTACTATTTTAAAATAGTACCCAAAATCTAGAATTTTAAACCTTTCAATCTATGAATATTTTTCCATTTATTTGTATCTTTAAAGTCTTTCAACATTGTTTTGTAGTTTTCAGTGTACAAATCTTTCATCTTCTTGGTTAATTTTATTCCCAGCTATTTTTTTCTTTTTATGCTATTGGAAATGTATCTTCTTTTCAGTTTTTTGGGGGATGATTCATTGTTAGTATGCTGCTGCTGCTGGTGCAGCTAAGTCACTGCAGTCGTGTCCGATTCTGTGCGACCCCATGGATGGCAGCCCACCAGGCTCCCCTGTCCCTGGGATTCTCCAGACAAGAACACTGGAGTGGGATGCCATTTCCTTCTCCAATGCATGAAAGGGAAAAGTGAAAGTGAAGTCGCTCAGTTGTGTCCAACTCTTAGTGACCCCATGGACTGCAGCCTACCAGGCTCCTCCGTCCATCAGATTTTCCAGGCAATAGTACTGGAGTGGGTTGCCATTACCTTCTCTGTTCGTTAGTATGCAGAAATGCAATTATTTTTTGTATGCTGATTTTGTATCCTTCAACATTACTGAATTTATTTATTAATAGTTCACAGCTTTTATTATTTTTATGCACAGCCAAAGTTTATTTGTTTTCTAATTTTAAATTGTATTTATAAAATAAACATTATATTATTGTAAATCATGTTGAAACTAACATTGTAAATAAATCTCTCACTACATCTTTAGGACAAATTCCTAAAAGTGAAATTATTTGGGCACATATTTGATTTTCATGACTGTCAGTAACCACAATTAACCCTCCATATTTGCCTGGAATTGGTTCCACTTCACCCTGCCTCACCACAGATTCTCTATTGGTGCTCAAGTCCCTTAAACAAAGTGGCCCCATTGGTAGCCCTCTATATTCATAGGTTGGCTCTCCTTTGACACAAAAGGCCAGCTGAACTGACAATTTTCTAGAAAGTTTTATTAATAACTTTTCAGGAAAAGATAAAATCACAACTTTCACACAAATATAAAATGAACATATATTAAATTATTTTATTTATAAGAAATGAGGGAACCAGGCAAATGTCATAACTATTTCAAAGGAAATATCAAAATAACACAAATGTATATGAAGCAAATGATCCCTAACTGAATAGCAAATTGAGGCAACACTGGTTGTTTTCACAGAGCAGGGTAAGGCAATTAAAATCACTAGCAGACAGGGTTGTTGTTGTTTAGTCACTAAGCCCTGTCCGACTCTTTATGACTCAATGGACCGCAGCACACCAAGCTCTTTTGTCCTCCACTATCTCCCAGAATTTGCTCAAATTCATATCTATTGAATCAGTGATGTTATCTAACCATTTTATTCTTTGCTGCCCTTTTCCTTTTTGCCTTCAGTATTTCCCAGCATCATGAGTCAGCTCTTTGCATCAGGTGGCCAAAGTATCAGCGTTTCAGCTTCAGCATTAGTCCTTCCAGTGAATATTCATGGTTAATTTCCTTTAGGATTGACTAGTTTGATCTTTTACAGTCTAAGGGATGTTCAAGAGTGTTCTCCAGCACCACAATTTGAAAGCATCAATTCTTCAATGCTTATCCTTCTTTATGGTCCAAATCTCATATCTGCACATTACTCCTGGAAAAACTGTAGCTTTGACTATACAGATCTTTGTTGGTAAAGTGATGTCTCTGCTTTTTAATATGCTATCTAGTTTTGCCATAGCTTTACTTCAAAGTAGCAAGCATCTTTTAATTTCATGGCTGCCATGATTTTGGAGCCCTAAAATATGAAATCTGTCACTGCTTCCTTTTTTACCCTTCTATTTGCCATGAAATGATGGGACTGGATGCTATGATCTTAGTTTTTTGAATGTTGAATTTTAAGCCAGCTCTTTCATTCTCTTTTACACTCATCAATAGGCTCTTCATGTCCTCTTCACTTTCTGCCATTAGAGTGGTATTATCTACATATTTGAGGTTGTTGATATTTCTCTTGTCAATCTTGATTCCAGCTGTGAATTATCCATACTGGCATTTCACGTGGTATATTCTGCATATAAGTTAAATAAGCAGGGTGACAATACACAGCCTTGACGTAATCCTTTCACAGTTTGGAACTAGTCCTTTGTGTCATGTTGGGTTCTAACTGCTGCTTCTTGACCTGCATACAGGTTTCTCAGGGGGCAGATAAGGTGGTCTGGTATTCTCATCTCTTTAAGAATTTCCACAGTTTGTTGTGATCCACACAGTCAAAGGCTTTAGTGCAGTCAATGAAGCAGAAATAGACATTTTTCTGGAACTCTTTTGCATTTTTTTATGATCCAACAGATGTTGGCAATTTGATCTCTGGTTCCTCTGCCTTTTCTAAAACCAGCTTGAACATCTGGAAGTTCTTGGCTCATGTACAGTTGAAGCCTGGCTTGCAGAATTTTTAGCATTACTTTACTAGCATGTGAGATGAGTGCAATTGTGGAGTAGTTTGAACATTCTTTGGCATTGCCTTTCTTTGGGATTAGAATGAAAACTGACTTTTTCTAGTCCTGTGGGCACTGCTGAGTTTTCCAAATTTGCTGGCATGTTGAGTGCAGCACTTTCCCAGCATCATCTTTTAGGATGACAATATACAGCCTGTCATACTCTTTTCCTAATTTTGAACTAGACAGCAGACAGGATAGCATTTATTTATCTGTATTAGCTATCTAAAGCTTACAAAGAGTTGCAAAATAGCTTCAAGACAACAATCAGGGTTAGAAAATGGTAATCCATAGAATGTTCTATAGCAGATATGGTTTTCTATTGAACCACTAAATTTTTTCTTACAAGTTAAACCAATTTACACTTCTAATAGCAATTTACATTATGTCCTGGCTCACTTTCTTCTCCTGGCATAAAATATTATCCTTTGAAAAATCTGCTAAATTAATAGCAGAAAAAGTGTTATGTAATTATTGATTTAATTTACATTTTTGGTGACTGCTAAGAGAATGATTGAAGATTGTCATAGGAAAGATACTTAAAATAGAAATTAAATTCTGAAACTGTTCCAAATTCTTGTATCTCACTTTCTAAAAGATAGGTAATAAGAGACATAAATTTAGAAAATAAGTTTTGAACTGAATGAAATACTTGTTTATAGTTAAGCAGCTGAGAAATTTTTAAAGTTTAAATTAAATGTTATAAATCATAAATATAAAATATTTATTTGCAAGCAGAGTTTCTAAAAAACAGTACAGTGGCAATTTGATTATCCTTGGTAGTCTCTCTTTATAATTAGGATCAATTTCCCTTTCAGATTCTATTTTATCCTGGAAAGTGTGCTCCCTGTAGGCAAAGAATATTGAATGTTTAATGAAAGAAAAGCTTTCTAAACCCGTTATTAAGGAATGGCTGTACCAAAAGCCACTTTTATTACTGTGTTCTCCTACTATATGTTCTAAGTTTGCTAAAGGACAAGTGCTTTCTCTGGAAGTTTAATCTTTTCTCTGCTATTTTTAATTGTGTGACCTTTGAAGTCTCTGGACCTCTCTCTTTGTTAGCAGAAGTGGTTACTCTATCTCTATGCAGAACTGTTTCAGAATCAAATTAATAGATATATATGAAAGCACATTAAAAATGATGCTTTAAAGAGATATGAGAAAAGATTTGTAATATATTTATTCAACTCTTTTTATTAACCTCTTCTCTTCCATCTGCAGTATCCTATCTGGCCTGCCCTGTTTTTCTCAATGCCATTCAAGCAGTAACAAGAAAATGATGGCTTTTTCTTCACTGCCATCAGATAGGAACAGTGAAGAACCAACAAAAAATTAAATCTTGGCTTTTGGATCTTTAAGATAATTAATGCAAAGAAATTTAAAAAAAAAGCCTTGGAACAAGTGCCCTGGTGTTCAGTTGTATAGACATGAAACTGTCTTCTGGGAGAAGGTTTGATTGTTATACTGGTTTTAATTCCAAAATCTTTGCTTTAAACTTCCAGCACCAAACCCTAGAGAACCCAGAGCTTAGAATAGACTCCATAAACTGTAGAATGTGAAACACTTTTGATACAAAAGCCTCCCTTTTTAATTAAAGGGCAGTAAAAACATCAGAGGGAGAGTAACTGGGGTTTGTTGGTTTAAGAAAACATCTAGTGTCCCATTTGCCATGGTAAGTTCTGGAGAAAAGCAGGAAGACAGAAAGTTCAATGGAAGCACCAGAGAAGTTAGAGGAGCCAACTTCTTTAGCACACGGAGCTGCCATCTCACTAAACTTGGTATAACCTGGTCGTGATGTTGAGATGGCCAGAATCCAGCATGTCTGAGAGCAGCATCCCAGTGTCTGCTCCACATCTCATTGCTCCCTTCGGAGGAGTCTAGAAAGGGCTAGGAGGACAAGATGGCAGGAAGGAACCTCACAATGTGCTTGTTCCCAGTGACTGAAGTTGATAGGCTACAGCCAACATAAATATTTTTATTTGGGTCAGATGACTTAGCCCAACACCAATAAGGTGACAAAGGGCAACTCAACAGAGGCCAGAAATGGCAGAAAACCATTCTGGGCTAAATGTAGAGATGATGCAAATACAAGTGGACAATGGGCAAGCCGTGTATAAAAATGAAACTGACCCAAAGTCCTGAAGCAACCAGTTCAGGAAGCCAAACAACATTCTCTGTAGCAATTAGCCCCCAAAGGTTAATACTTGGGTCAGTAACTGCCAGTTTCCCAAGTTTTTGCACACCTATGCCCCCAACGACATTGGATGCCCTGCTCCTAGTTAGCCAACCTCTACCTTCTCTATGCCAGTGATGCCCTGAAGCCTCCTTTTTCCCTTCTCAAAAACTTTCCAACTCTCTCTCTGCCTTTGTCTCTGCCAAATGTGAGTGATGATGGTTGACTCCTGAATAGCAAGCCCTGAATAAATAGCCTTTACTTGCTCAATTTGGGTGGTCTTTATGTACACATGATTATACAATGTACATTTCCCCTTTGATGCATGAAATTATATGTAGACTCATTCTAAATCTAGAAATCATCTGGGGAAAAGGCAAGAAGCAGCAGCAATGGGAGAATCCTAAATTGACTAAAGAGTAGCTTAGGAAAACTGAGTTTTAAACCAAATTAGACTGATTTTTTTTTTTTTGGTAAGACATTTTCTAAAACCAGGTAAAAATGGGAGACTGAGATAAGTTTAAGTAAAAAGATAGAGATTTTATAGATTTGGGGGGACGTTCCAATGTTATAACATGTAGTATGTTGGTGAAGAATTTTGTTGAGCATTATTGCCTTTCTTATTTATTTATACTAAAAATGAAGATATAATGTTCATTTTTCATTCATTCATTTTTCAGTTATCAAATTATTATTGTTATTATTATTATTTAATATTTTCTGGGTACCAGTGATGCAAAGAAGAGTGACATGGATATCAGTTGTTCAGCAGCCCTATTTGGGACACTGTTTAGCAGGGTCACTAGCACACATAGAACACAGGAGTGAACAAGTAATATTTGCTAGTAGTATTATTTATGTCAGAAGTTGCTTACCCCATACCTCAAAGCTCTTAGAAGATACAGTGAGGTCCCCCTGTCCAAAGGGACTGCAATTGGTCTGCTCTTAAATTTCTAGGCATCACCAATATTTAAAACTTTTAGAAAACCAACACTTCTTTCATGAAACCATTTCAGTAGGTACTAGTGCAAGAAAACATGTGAAATTTGGGGTTCCAAACATCTAATCAGGATAACAACATTTAAGTTGTCAGTCAATTCAGCTCCCAATCTTTTTGGCAGTGGATTTAAGATGAAAAGCAATTTAAGGAGTTATATTATTTCCCTACTGTATTTAATCAAAGTTAGCAGTCTAAAATAATTAGGAAACAGAGATGTAATTTACATAAAAGCTGAACATTTTTTTTAAAGGAGATGTTTTTTAATGTGCAATTTATTTCCTATAGAGCTGTGAGAAATTTAAATTTAAGATTTGGAAATTATACTTCTTTTTACCCTCAGTCTCATTTCACCAGGTGCTGTGGATTGCCTTTCTCTTAAAAAATTATTTTCTTTTTGACTAGCCCCATGTCTTTCCCCATGATGTAATTTTTTAGAATAGAAAATTAATTGTGAAAAGTTAGTAGATGGCAGGTTTAATTATTCCCTGGTGGCTCAGATTGTAAAGAATCTGCCTACAATGTAGGAGACTCAGGTTCAATCCCTGGGCTGGGAAGATCCCCTGGAGAAGGGAATGACTACCCACTCTAGTATTCTTGCCTAGAGAATTCCATGGATAGTGGAGCCTGGTGGGCTACAGTCCATGGGATCACAAAGAGTTGAACACAACTGAGCTACTAAGTACATATCACATCTTATAGGGATTGAGAAATAATGTTTAAAATAATATAAAATTTGATATGTTTAAATGTATTTCATCTGTTTGAGCACCTAATATGTACTAAGCACTGTACCAGATCCCAAGGGAATACAAGTAAAATGACGTAGCCCCTATTCTCAAGGAACTCACAGATGTATAGGAGAGAAAAAAGAATAGCAGTTCTGTTTCATCTTTTTCATTTCTTTTGAAGTTTTGCACACATTTCATTAGATAGTCTTAGATTATGTTTTTTGATGCTATTTTGATCTGGTATGTCGATAAATTCACTCATTCTATAGGTTCTTGAAATATAGCATATGTCTGTAGATTCTTAAGAATTAAGTTATCTGTGAATAATGACATTTCTTTCTTTCTGGTCTTATGCCTCTTATTTATATTTATTGTCTTATTACACTGATTTGGAATATGAAGTGAAGTGAAGTCACTCAGTCGTGTCCAACTTTTTGCGACCCCATGGACTGTAGCCTACCAGGCTCCTCCCTCCATGGGATTCTCCAGGCAAGAGTACTGGAGTGGGTTGCCATTTCCTTCTCCAGGAGATCTTCCCTACCCAGGGATCGAACCCGGGTCTCCTGCATTGTGAGCAGATGGTTTATCCTCTAAGCCACCAGGGAAGCTCATTTGGAATATAGTTTATATCAAATATAAAATTAGTAGTGGTTGGCATCTTTACTAGTTCTTACTCTCAAGGGAACGTTTGAAATATTTTGCCACTGGGCATGTTTCTTACAGATGTTTTTTCTTCTTGTAAGTATTGTTTTGTTCTTCAGTTACTTAGTCATGTCTGACTCTTTGCAGCCCCGTGGACTGTAACACACCAATCTCCCCTGTCCTTCACTATCTCCAATTTATCTATACTGAATCTTCCCAACAACAAAAGTAATAATCAATTGCTCTTGACTATTCAGCAGTGGCCCCAGGACTGGAAAAAGTCAGTTTTCATTCCAATCCCAAAGAAAGGAAATGCCAAAGAATGCTCAAACTACCCCACAATTGCAGTCATCTCACACACTAGTAATGTAATGCTTAAAATTCTGCAAGCCAGATTCAGCAGTCCATGAATTGTGAAATTCCAGATGTTCAAGCTGGTTTTAGAAAATGCAGAGGAAACAGATCAAATTGCCAACATCTGCTAGATCATCGAAAAAGCAAGAGAGTTCCAGAGAAACATCTATTTCTGCTTTATTGACTATGCCAAAGCCTTTGACTGTGTGGATCACAATAAACTGTGGAAAATTCTAAAAAATATGGGAATACCAGACCACTTGGCCTGCCTCTTGAGAAACCTATATGCAGGTCAAGAAACAACAATTAGAGCTCAACATGGACCAACAGACTGGTTCCAAATAGGAAAAGGAGTATGTCAAGGCTGTATATTGTCACCCTGCTTATTTAACTTATATGCAGAGTACATCATGAGAAATGGTGGGCTGGAAGAAGCACAAGCTGGAATCAAGATTGCTGGGAGAAATATCACTAACCTCAGATATGCAGATGACACCACCCTTATGGCAGAAAGTGAAGAACTAAAGAGCTTCTTGAGGAAAGTGAAAGAGGAGAGTGAAAAAGTTGTCTTAAAGCTCAACATTCAGAAAACTAAGATCATGGCATCCAGTCCTATCACTTCATGTCAAATAAATGGGGAAACAGTGGAAACTGTGTCAGACTTTATTTTCTTGGGCTCCAAAATCACTGCAGATGGTGATTGCAGCCATGAAATTAAAAGATGCTTGCTCCTTGGAAGAAAACTATGACCAACCTAGACAGCATATTAAAAAGCAGAGATATTACTTTGCCAACAAAAGTCCATCTAGTCAAGGCTATGGTTTTTCCAGTGGTCATGTATGGATGTGAGAGTTGGACTATAAAGAAAAGTGAGCACTGAAGAACTGATGCTTTTAAACTGTGGTGTTGGAGAAGACTCTTACAAGTCCCTTGGACTGCAAGGATCCAACCAGTCAATCCTAAAGGAAATTAGTCCTGAGTGTTCATTGGAAGGACTGGTGTTGAAGCCAAAACTCCAATACTTTGGCCACCTCATGCGAAGAGCTGACTCATTTGAAAAGATCCTGATGCTGGGAAAGACTGAGGGCAGGAGCAGAAGGGGACGACAGAGGATGAGATGGTTAGATGGCATCACTGACTCAATGGACATGGGTTTGGGTGAGCTCCGGGAGTTGGTGATGGACAGGGAGGCCTGGCATGCTGCGATTCATGGGGTCACAAAGAGTCAGACACGACTGAGTGACTGAACTGTACTGAGCACAATGTGGGGCTTCCCAGATAATCCAGTGGTAAAGAATCTGCCTGCCAGTTCATGAGATGTAAGAGATGTAGGTTCAATTTTCTTGGTCAGGAAGATCATTTGGAGGAGGAAACAACATCCCACTCCAGGATTCTTGCCTGGAAATCTCGATTAACACAGGAGCCTGGCAGGCTACAGTTCATGGGGTCACAAAGAGGCAGACGTGGCTGAATGACTGAGCAGGCACACAGAACAATGTAACTTTTCTTTGTACAAAGGAAGATACAGTTACCTTTTCCTATATATAGCCCACTTCCTATCTCTAGGTAGGTAATGTTCAAGATCCTTGCAGTTTATTTATTGTCTTAACTAGATGTCCTTAATAAAAAGTGAATCATGAAATTAATTGTCATCACCATAATTAATACAATGTGTGTGTGTGTGTGTGTGTGCACGTATACACAGTTAATTTCAGTCACTCAGTTCAGTTCAGTTCAGTTGCTCAGTCGTGTCCGACTCTTTGCAACCCCATGAATCGCAGCATGCCAGGCCTCCCTGTCCATCACCAGCTCCTGGAGTTCACTCAGACTCATGGCCATCGGGTCAGTGATGCCATCCAGCCATCTCATCCTCTGTCATCCCCTTCTCCTCCTGCCCCCAATCCCTCCCAGCATCAGAGTCTTTTCCAATGAGTCAACTCTTTGTGTGAGGTGGCCAAAGTACTGGAGTTCACCTTTAGCATCATTCCTTCCAAAGAAATCCCAGGGCTGATCTCCTTTAGAATGGACTGGTTGGATCTCCTTGCAGTCCAAGGGACTCTCAAGAGTCTTCTCCAACACCACAGTTCAAAAGCATCAATTCCTTGGCGCTCAGCCTTCTTCACAGTCCAACTCTCACATCCAAACATGACCAACCTAGACAGAATATTAAAAAGCAGAGACATTACTTTGCCAACAAAGGTCAGTCTAGTCAGAGGTATGGTTTTTCCAGTAGTCATGTATGGATGTGAGAGTTGGACTATAAAGAAAGCTGAATGCTTTTGAACTGTGGTGTTGGAGAAGACTCTTGAGAGTCCCTTGGACTGCAAGATCAAACCAGTCAATCCTAAAGGAAATCAGTCCTCAATATTCATTGGAAGGACTGATGCTAAAGCTGAAGCTCCAGTACTTTAGCCACCTGATGTAAAGAACTGACTCTTTGGGAAAGACCCTAATGCTGAGAAAGATTGAAGGCAAGAGGAGAAGGGGACAACAGAGGATGAGTTTGTTGGATGGCACCACCAACTCGATGGACATGAGTTTGAGCAAATTCCGGGAGTTGGTGATGGACGTGGACGCCTGGCCTGCTGCGATTCATGGGGTTGCAAAGAACTGGGTACGACTGGGTGACTGTGAAGAAGGCTGAGTGCCAAAGAACTGACACTTTTGAACTGTGGTGTTGGAGAAGACTCTTGAGAGTCCCTTGGGCTGCAAGGAGATCCAACCAGTCCATTCTAAAGGAGATAAGCCCTGGGATTTCTTTGGAAGGAATGATGCTAAAGGTGAAACTCCAGTATTTTGGCCACTTTATGCGAAGAGTTGATTCATTGGAAAAGACTCTGATGCTGGGAGGGATTGGGGGCAGGAGAAGGGGACGACAGAGGATGAGATGGCTGGATGGCATCACCGACTCAATGGACGTGTGTTTGAGTGAACTCTGGGAGTTGGTGATGGACAGGGAGGCCTGGCGTGCTGCAGTTCATGGGGTCGCAAAGAGTCGGACACGATTGAGCGACTGAACTGAGGTGAACTGAGGTTGGTCATAGATTTTCTTCCAAGGAGCAAGCTTCTTTTAATTTCATGGCCACAGTCACCATCTTCAGTGATTTTGGAGCCCCCCAAAATAAAGTCTCTCTGTTTCCATTGTTTCCTCATTTATTTCTATGAAGTGATGGGACCAGATGCCATGATCTTAGGTTTTTGAATGAAACCCTTGCATTAGGCCAAGGAAAAAAAAATCATATCAAGTGCTCAATAAATATTGAATGACCAGTTAAATAAATGATACATGACAGGCCCAGTTTAGTAAGACTCTTCTAGAATGCTCTTTTTTCTCTCTACCAGTTGTACCACAAAGACCTGGCTGGAGACGCCCTCCCTGAGGCTTTCCTTATCCAGTCATCCTCTGATAGGATAAAAAAGCGAGGATGTGGTAGAAATCATCTGCATCTTTGATGTCATTCATAATGGTACTGTATTTGATTTCCATTGGAGATTATGTGTGTGTTTGTGTGTGTGTGTGTGTATTGATATACACACGTTTATACACATACAGATATTTGGTAGAAAAGAGACTTGCATGGACTTACATATGGCTCTTCTGATTTTCTGATCACGACTGCTCTCAGTTTCATGGATCAGAGAGTCCTAAACTTCCTAATTGCTGAGCAAACTCATCCCATCCATACTCAGATAATTGGGGAAAATTATAGGGTGAAATTCTAAAGTCAGTTAATCTATTATAAAGATAAATTAATTTTAAGACTGTTTATCAGTAACCTGACCCACATAAGTTGCTAGTCTTAGCAACCCACAAGTACCATATTATTTGTGGTAGATTTACCAAATTATTTTTTCTAGTTCTAGAATCAGTTTCATTTAAGTGTAATATGCAATAACATGGAAAAAAATTTGGATAAAGGGCTCTGATTCTTCATTGTGTGAAATCAAACAAGGCCTTATTTTCTTAAACCTAAACGTTTTGTCTTTGTGTTTTGTTTGTTCAGATCATCCAGCCCTCCCCTCACTCCTATTTTTCAAATGCTAGCCATCTATTTCAGTATTAGGAATTCTGTTTTAGTTTTCCATTATTGTGTAACAGATTGCCACAACTTAGCCACTTAAAACAACACCCATCTATTATCTTACAGTTTCCATGGGTTAGGGATCTGGGTATGGTTTAGTTGCGTTCTGCTCAGGGACTCACAGGGCTGCAACAAAAATAGCAAACAGGGTGTACTCTCACATAGAGAGTCAACTGAGACAGAATTTAAATTGCTGGAAGAATTCATTTCTTTGCAGCTATGTCATTGAAAGCTCCAGATTTTTTTTTGTTTTCCTGGCTATAGGCTGGAGCTACCCTTGGTTTGTAGAGGAATCCTATAGTTTCTTGACTCATGAACTTCTGCAGCTGATTATTTACTTCATCAAAGACCATAGAGAGAGTCTACAACCTCCCTTCTTGCAAGATGCTATCTGTGTGTGTCTCTCTGTGTATATAATGGGAGTGGCTGCCTATTGCCTTGGCCATCTAATGTATAATCACCAAAGAACATCAATTGCCTTTGCTATAGTGTATCAGTTGGAAGCAAGTCATAGACCCCACCTGTATTCATGAGGAAGGCATTATACAAAGAGATGAACACCAGGAGGTAAGAATCATTAGGGTTACCCCAGGGTTGGTCTGAAAGAAATCGCATATTGAATAAGCCATCACCAAACAGTACAGATTGTATCTATATTGTAATTCTTCATAAAGACAGAATGTACTCCCTCTCATTAATAGAGAGGATGTTCAGTCTGATGATGTGGGTGCATGTGTGCTCAATCACACCTAACTCTTTGCCACTTCGCTGACTGTAGCCCACCAGTTTCCTCGTCCAAGCAATTTTCCATGCAAGAATACTGGAGTGGGTTGCCATTTCTGATGACATAAAAGTCTATTCTGCAGAGTACAGTGAACTTTGTAGTTCTCAAGCATGTTACTCCCCCTATTATCTCTCAGTGTGTTCTGAGCTATCTAGGGGATACACGAGTAGGTCTTATGTGGTAAATTCATGTCAACAATCCTATTTTCCTAAGTTTTTGTATCTTTCATCTGTATTTTACTGAAGAAGTTCTAGAACCTCAGTTAATAAACCTAGGCCATCGTTGAGTTCAAGTTTCATGCAGTCAGCTGGACAAATGTCAGAAGTGTGTTCAGTTCCTCTGACACATTCAGTCCAGAATTCCTGGTCAGTATAACTGTGTAGATAACTTCAGCCTAAGCTAAATTTGTGTTCTTCATTCCTTGAACTAGTGTTTTTAAAGTCCATTTCCAAGTATTTTATCTATGTTTATGCTGATGAATGTTAGTAAAATACTGTAGCTCTTTCAGTTTATAAATTTTAGGACAAAATTTGGCTCTAGGCTGAAGCAAATACTCCAAGGATTGCATAGTAAATGTAATAACATATTAAATAGCAATATATGTAGTCACAGTGATGAGTTGCAGCGGAAGAGCGAGGCCATTGAACTGAACAAAATGAAGTGAAATATTTTTTTCACTAAAGAGCTTAGTGAGTTTCTGAAAAAAAGGAATAAATATGCAGTGTTTACTATGCTTTTGAGACACTGAGACCTGTTTTCCCCTTGACTAATTTATAAAACCTTGGAAATAACAAGTGAGTGCAAAGAAAAGAGCTTCAGGTGTAAGGAGACCCATAATTTAGCTTTGCTTGGTCATTAAACTGGTGTTTGATTTTTGGTAATTCACTTTACCTCATTGTGCTTTGCTATTTTCATCTGTAAATTGACAAATCCAGATACACATGGGTTCTAGAGTGTCCCATCCCCTGTGTGCCCAGTTGCCCAGTCATGTCTGACTCTTGGTGATCCCATGGACTGTAGGCCACCAGGCTCCTTTGTCCATGGGGATTCTCTAGGCAAGAATACTGGAGTGGGTTGCCATGCCCTCCTCCAGGGGATCTTCCCAACCCAAGGATTGAACCCAGGTCTCCCACATTGCAGGCAGATTCTTTACCATCTGAGCCACCAGGGAACCCCATCACCTCCTCTAAATATTTAACTGGAAAAAGACTTTATACAGATGAAAATAAAAAAGCTCAGGAATAATTTTTGACTGCTTTAAGAAACATTCTAATTATGTCCTCACCCATAAAGTTACATAATTAGAATGTTTCTTTTTTTCTTAATATAAATTTATTTGTTTTAATTGGAGGCTAATTACTTTACAAAATTGTATTGGTTTTGCCATACATCAACATGAATCCCCCACAGGTGTACACGTGTTCCCAATCCTGAACTCCCCTCCCACCTTCCACCCCATACCATCCCTCTGGGTCATCCCAGTGCATCAGCCCCCAAGCATCCTGTATCATGCATTGAACCTGGTCTGGTGATTCGTTTCACATATGATATTATACATGTTTCAATGCCATTGTCCCAAACCATCCCACCCTCTCCCTCTCCCACAGAGTCCAAAAGTCTGTTCTATACATCCGTGTCTCTTTTGCTGTGTCGCCTATGGGGTTATCATTACCATCTTTCTAAATTCCATATATATGTGTTAGTATACTGTATTGGTGTTTTTCTTTCTGGCTTACTTCACTGTATAATAGGCTCCAGTTTCATCCACCTCATTAGAATGGATTCAAATGTATTCTTTTTAAGGGCTGAGTAATACTCCATTGTGTATATGTACCACAGCTTTCCTATCCATTCGTCTGCTGATGGACATCTAGGTTGCTTCCATGTCCTGGCTATTATAAACAGTGCTGCAATGAATATTGGGGGTACATGTGTCTCTTTCACTTCTGGTTTGCTTGGTGTGTATGCCCAGCAGTGGGATTGCTGGGTCATAAGGCAGTTCTATTTCCAGTTTTTTAAGGAATCTCCACACTGTTCTCCATAGTGGCTGTACTACTTTGCATTCCCACCAACAGTGTAAGAGGGTTGCCTTTTTTTCCACACCATTTCCAACATTTATTGCTTGTAGACTTTTGGATCGCAGCCATTCTGACTGGTGTGAAATGGTACCTCATTGTGGTTTTGATTTACATTTCTCTGATAATGAGTGATGTTGAACATCTTTTCATGTGTTTGTTAGCCATCTGTATGTCTTCTTTGGTGACATGTCTGTTTAGGTCTTTGGCCCATTTTTTGATTGGGTCATTTATTTTTCTGGAATCGAGCTGCAGGAATTGCTTGTATATTTTTTTTGAGATTAATTCTTTGTTAGTTGCTTCCCCGGTGGCTCAGATGGTTAAGCGTCTGTCTACAATGTGGGAGACCTGGGTTTGATCCCTGGTTTGGGAAGATCCCCTGGAGAAGGAAATGGCAATCCACTCCAGTACTATTGCCTGGAAAATCCCATGGACAGAGGAGCCTGGTAGGCTACAGTACATGGGGTTGCAAAGAGTCGGACATGACTGAGCAACTTCACTTTCACTTGCTATTATTTTTGCCCATTCTGAAGACTGTCTTTTCAGCTTGCTTATAGTTTCTTTTGTTGTGCAGAAGCTTTTAATTTTAATTAGGTCCCATTTGTTTATTTTTGCTTTTGTTTCCAATATTCTGGGAGGTGGGTCATAGAGGATCCTGCTGTGATTTATGTTGGAGAGTGTTTTGCCTATGTTCTCCTCTAGGAATTTTATAGTTTCTGGTCTTATGTTAGGATCTTTAATCCATTTTGAGTTTATTTTTGTGTATGGTGTTAGAAAGTGTTCTAGTTTCATTCTTTTACAAGTGGTTGACCAGTTTTCCCAGCACCACTTGTTAAGGAGATGGTCTTTTCTCCATTGTATATTCTTGCCTCCTTTGTCAAAGATAAGGTGTCCATAGGGGCGTGGATTTATCTCTGGGATTTCTATTTTGTTCCATTGATCAATATTTCTGTCTTTGTGCCAGTACCATACTGTCTTGATGACTGTGGCTTTGTAGTAGAGCCTGAAGTCAGGCAGGTTGATTCCTCCAGTTTCATTCTTCTTTCTCAAGATTGCTTTGGCTATTCGAGGTTTTTTGTATTTCCATACAAATTGTGAAATTATTTGTTCTAGCTCTGTGAAAAAATACCGTTGGTAGCTTGATAGGGATTGCATTGAATCTATAGGTTGCTTTCGATAGTATATTCATTTTCACTATATTGATTCTTCCGATCCATGAACATGGTATATTTCTCCATCCATTAGTGTCCTCTTTGATTCGTTTCACCAGTGTTTTATAGTTTTCTATATATAGATCTTTAGTTCCTTTAGGTAGGTATATTCCTAAGTATTTTATTCTTTTTGTTGCAATGGTGAATGGAATTGTTTCCTTAATTTCTCTATTTTCTCATTATTAGTGTATAGGAATGCAAGGGATTTCTGTGTGTTGATTTTATATCCTGCAACTTGACTATATTCGTTGATTAGCTCTAGTAATTTTCTAGTGGAGTCTTTGGGGTTTTCTATGTAGAGGATCATGTCATCTGCAAGCAGTGAGAGTTTTACTTCTTTTCCAATTTGGATTCCTTTTATTTCTTTTTCTGCTCTGATTGCTGTGGCCAAAACTTCCAAAACTATGTGGAAGTGGTGAAAGTGGGCACCCTTGTCTTGTTCCTGACTTTAGGGGAAATGCTTTCAATTTTTCACCATTGAGGATAATGTTTGCTGTGGGTTTGTCATATATAGCTTTTATTATGTTGAGGTATGTTCCTTCTATTCCTGCTTTCTGGAGAGTTTTTTTTTTTATCATAAATGGATGTTGAATTTTGTCAAAGGCTTTCTCTGCATCTATTGAGATAATCATATGACTTTTATTTTTCAATTGTTAATGTGTATTACTTTGATTGATTTGCGGATATTGAAAAATCCTTGCATCCCTGGGATAAAGCCCACTTGGTCATGGTGTATGATCTTTTTAATGTGTTGTTGGATTCCGACTACTAGAATTTTCTTAAGGATTTTTTAATTTATGTTCATCAGTGATATTGGCCTGTAGTTTTCTTTTTTTGTGGCATCTTTGTCAGGTTTTGGTATTAAGGTGATGGTGGCCTTATAGAATGAGTTTGGAAGTTTACCTTCCTCTGCAATTTTCTGGAAGAGTTTGAGTATGATAGGTGTTAGCTCTTCTCTAAATTTTTGGTAGAACTCAGCTGTGAATCCATCTGGACCTGGGCGTTTGTTTGCTGGAAGATTTCTGATTACAGTTTCAATTTCCATGCTTGTGATGGGTCTGTTAAGATTTTCTATTTCTTCCTGGTTCAGTTTTGGAAAGTTGTACTTTTCTAAGAATTTGTCCATTTCTTCCAAGTTGTCCATTTTATTGGCATATAATTGCTGATAGTAGTCTTTTATGATCCTTTGTATTTCTGTGTTGTCTGTTGTGATCTCTTCCAGCTTGCTAGTGGCAGATGCAGGCGTCTGTGCTGCCTCTCCACTGGGGGAGTTACTGTCAGGCACGTAATCTATGGGATTTAATTATTTATTTATTTTTCCTCCAGGTTATGTGGCCCTCTGTGGTTCCAAGGCTCGCCACAGACTCAGCAGTGAGAGTGTTTCCTGGTGTTTGGAAATTTCTCTTTTTTAAGACTCCCTTCCAAGGACGGAGCTCCATCCCTACCTCTTTTGCCTCTCTTTTCATCTTTTATATTTTTTCCTACCTCCTTTTGAAGACATGGGGTGCTTTTCTGGGTGCCTGATGTCCTCTGCTGGCATTCAGAAGTTGTTTTGTGCAATTTACTCAGCGTTCAAATGTTCTTTTTTTAAAGAAATATAAATTTATTTATTTTAATTGGAGGCTAATTACTTTACAATATTGTATTGGTTTTGTCAAATGTTCTTTTGATGAATTTATTGGGGAGAAAGTGGTCTCCTGTCCTAATCCTCTACCATCTTAGTTAGAATGTTTCTTAAAGCAGTGAAAAATTATTCATGAGATTTTTTTATCTTCATCTATATAAAGTCTTCTTCCAGTTAAATATTTTAAAAATAATAGTAAGTGAGAAAGAACAGAAAAATCTGATATTTTGTTAAGTTTTATAATACATGTAAGGCACTTGAAAACCTTTCCACTTTGTAGATAATTCAGTTACAGACAACTGAAGGCAAGCAAACGCCTAAATTATTTTTTCTCAGGCCTTAACTGGCTTAATATTTGACCTGTTTATACTCTTATAGAATTTAATCCATATGCTGGAATCAAATACTTAAAATGAGTGAAATGATTTGTAAGAGCTGTTTGAAGTCCTAAAGCTCTTTGAATACTCTTCAATCAGCTAAAATTTTCTTTCCATTAGATGCTGAAGAATGTGTTTTTTTTTGTCAAAATTAAATCAGCATATTTCCAGTCCCTTGCCTTGGGAAGTAAGATTCTGAAGTTATTCTGAATAGTCTCTTGGAAGTTATTTTTTTTCCTTGCTTGCTAACCAGAGAAGGCATTTCTTTTTATAAACTGCACAATGAAACTAACAGTAAAAACTCTTCCCTGATTAATCTAGAATGAAAGAATCTTCAACCTGTTAAAGTATTTAGAGATTGCTGATTGTAATAGACTACCACTAAAGTTAAGGAATGTGAGGTTTCAAGAAAGTAAATGAGATTGCACGTCATGTAGCTGGTTGGTCAAAAAGTTCAAACTAGAATATAAGTCTTTTTACTGTGGTTTTGAAAATGCTATCTATTATGAACAAAGAAGCCTCTGGTTGTTAAAATATCCTGCTTCTACCTTTGGCTTCCCTGATAGCTCAGTTGCTAAAGAATCCACCTGCAATACAGGAGACCCTGGTTTGGTTCCTGGGTCAGAGAGATCTGAAAGGGATAGGTTACCCACTCCAGTATTCTTGGGAAGGATAGGTTACCCACTCCAATATTCGTGGGCTTCCCTTGTGGCTCAGCTGGTAAAGAATCCACCTATAGTGCAGGAGACCTGGGTTCAATCCCTACCTTGAGTCTCTTTTTCGTGTTTTATCAAAAACTCGAGATTGCAACACAGTTTTGTTTTGTATTTTGTTTGTTTGTTTGTTTTGTTAAATTTATTTAAAGTTCTATGTTAATGTTTAATAGGATTTTTCATTTCCTACATTAGATTGAATCATGTACTCACAGATTTTGATGGATACATCTAGTTTCTATAGTAGCCTCCTTCCAGTTGCTTAAACTCTGCATTACCTGGAGTATGCAGGAATGATAAAGATATATTTATTATTCTTGATGAAATCCCCAGTTCTTATTACCAGCTTTGGTTTATATCTCGTATGATCTGAGGGAAAAGAAAAATTATTATGAGTGCCCTGAATTCTGACAAAGCTTGACCTCTTCTGAGAAGTATTGTTGTGAAAAGAAAAGGCATGTTAAGTGAGAGTGTCTGTTACCAACTCTCTAGGTGTTTGTACAACACCTGTCTGAAAGGCCAGGGTTTATTCAGGGAAGGAAATGGCTCTAACCAGTTTCATAAGCATAAATAAGCAAGTAGGCTAAAGAAACTGCTTAGCATCCAAAGGAGGAGCTTGGAGGGGCTTTCTCATAAAACTTTTCTTAGAGTAATTCCACATTTTGTTAATATTCATAATATGTTCATTTTTGCAGCATTTTTTTAATGGGAAAATTGGACCTAGGAGGCATACAATGGTTTGTACTCAGTCCAATTTGTTCAACAAACAAGCATCTAATATGGAAATGAACACTTTAAGAGATAAGCTTTCTGATTTTATTGGGAGTCAGAATTGGATGATCCAGAGAAAACATTAAAATCTTTCTTTGAAACCTCCTTTTCTGATCTAGTAAGAGGAGATGTCAGCCCAGACCAAATATTATTTTGTTAGTATTGGGACCAAGAACAGAACATGAATAGTTATCTTTTCCATTTTCTTTTGGGAGTGAATTTGGGCAGAAAAGAGTGTTTGGGGCACTGAGGTACCTAGTTGAGAATATTTACTTACTCACTGTTTTCTTAAGTCTGGTATGTAATTTTCAAAAGTGATAATGTTTGAGTTAAACTAAATTATGGTGTGAAGAGTTCAAACTTTTAGCCCAAATACTACCTAAAGTGTTTGTTAGGTTACAAATTCTTGAGTTTCATGACTAATCTATTTAATTAGAATCTATGGAGTCCAAACCCTAAAATCTGCTTATGTAAAAATGACTATTGCTTTTATTGTACAGATCTTCCTTGACTTATGATATTATGGCTTGATAAACCCATCTTAAATTGAGAATATCATAACTCGAAAATGCATTTAATACATCAAACCTGCCAAGCATGACAGCTTAGCCTTGCCTACCTTAAATGTATTTAGAACACTTCCTTTAGGCTATAGTTGGGCGAAAATATCTCACTCAAAACCTACTTTAAAATAAGGTGTTAAATATCTCATGTAATTTTATTGAATACAGTACTGGAAGTGAAAAATATGGTGGTTGTGTTGGTACAGAAATTGTAAGTGTATCAGTTGTTTACTTTCATGGTCACGTGGCTGACAGAGCTGTCCGTCTCATCTCTCTGTCCGTCATCCAGAGGTAATATGGCACCGCAAATCACTAGCCTAGGAAAAGATTGTCATTCAAATACAATTTCTAGTGAATAAATGCATATCATTTTTGCACCACCATAAGCTTGGAAAATCATCAGTTGAACCATTGTAAATCTGGGACTGTGTGTACTTTCTAATATTTGTGAATACTTGCCTAAAAGCTTATTCTGGATTCTTTTCAGAGAAGTCTCTCAAAAGTCCCTCACTTTCCATAAGAAATTACTGATTTTCTTAGTTGGTTTTTTTTTTTTTTTTCTGAATATGTCATGTTTTCTTTCTGTACTGTGATCTTCCTGGCATCAGTGAAAATTAATTCTAACTTTTCTCCGGATATGTTGAACAGTGATACACTATTGATGATGCCTATTGGACCAAAACCCGCTAGGCCACAGTCCATAGAGTCGCACAGAGTTGGACATGAGTAGAACGACTTAGCACACAGAGAATATGTAAAATTTTACCTGATAATTTTTTCCTCCTTTTCTGCAGTTTTGTCTATAGGAAAATAGAAACAGATAAATATGACAATTTGACTAACCAATAGTGCTTTTGAAAATTTGTTTCAAATGAAATTAAACATGGAAATAATCATCACAAGAAACAGTTTATAAGACAACATTTTAAAAAATTGTGTTTAGAACTACTGAATTTTCAGTAGGTTTTAATCTTTTTTTCATTGAATTAAAGTAGACAAACTCTAAAAAATTAAAACTTGAGGCTAAAGTTAGCATAGCTCTATGGATGAATGAACATCTGTTGAGAAGTATGCTACATTTGAGAAGTAAACTTTACATTTGAATTTTAGCAAATTAACCTGAATTCCTAATACTTTCAACCTTAACTACAGATAGCTTAGACTTTTTGGATTTGCTTGTAGTCTATAGATTCTGAGGACTTTCTCTGAACTAAGAAACTCAGGAAAAGGACACTAGAGAGAGGGATTTGGAGAGAAACTTACATGCACTCTGTGGTTTGAGTGTAAAATATTGAAATGTTAGTGAGAAAGCATTTGTCTCAGGACTGGGGGATGAGGATTAATTTTGAAGTAAATGCTGCAATTTTTGATTCTTCACTCTTTACAGCAAAACTGATAGCAAAAGAGAGTTTTATTTTTTATTTTTTTAACTAAAAATTTTTTTTTTAATTTTCTTTACGATACTGTATTGGTTTTGCCATACATTGACATGAATCTCCCACGGGTGTACATGAGTTCCCAATCTTGAACCGCCCTCCCACCTCTCTCCCCACATCATCTCTCTGGGTCATCCCAGTGCACCAGGCCCAAGCATCCTGTATCCTGTATCGAACATAGACTGGTGATTCATTTCTTACATGATAGTATACATGTTTCAATGCCATTCTCCCAAATCATCCCACCCTCTCCCTCTCCCAGAGTCCAAAAGTCTGTTCTATACATCTGTGTCTCTTTTGCTGTCTCACATACAGGGTAATCGTTACCATCTTTCTAAATTCCATATATATGTGTTAGTATACTGTGTTGGTGTTTTTCTTTCTGGCTTACTTCACTCTGTATAATCGGCTCCAGTTTCATCCACCTCATTAGAACTGATTCAAATGTATGCTTTTTAATGGCTGAGTAATAGTCCATTGTGTACATGTACCACTGCTTTCTTATCCATTCGTCTGCTGATGGACATCTAGGTTGCTTCCATGTCCTGACTATTATAAACAGTGCTGTGATGAACATTGGGGTACATGTGTCTCTTTCACTTCTGGTTTCCTTGCGTGTTTTAATTATCATCATTAATTAGTTGTAGGGCCAAAAGAAATGGAACTACCTGTGCATTGTCTATTGTTTCCCAAACTAGCTTACCTTCAGTCACTGAGGGTATATGTTAAAAAGACAGATATCTAGGTTGCTGACCGTCAGATTTTGATCCATATTGTCCATGATGGGACTTTAGGGAATTTGGATTTTTTAAAAATTATGTAAGTTTAGAAACATCGTTCTAGTCTATTTTCTTCTTTGTCAAAATTGTCCTTATTAAAAAAAAAAAAAGACTAATTCTTATAATCTCCTTCAGCTTTCTATTCCTTTAGGTTATTGCTGTGAGTGAGAAATCAGGAGTTCTATTCCTGCTCTGCCACTTCATATGAATTAACACAAACCATATAATTGTCTTCAATTTCCTTAATTTGGTTCCTCAAACATTAACTTACTAATTCTTATATGCAACACATTTGTAAAAGGAAGGAATTAGGGAAAATGATCTGCTTAGTCCTTTTCATGTCCAAGATTATATATATAGAATGTGTTCTCTATCCCAGAGTCTTCCCTGGTGGCTCAGATGGTAAAGAATCTGCCTGGGCTCAATCCCTGGGTTGGGAAGATCCCCTGGGGAAGTGCATGGCAACCCACTCCAGTATTCTTGCCTGGAGAATCCCCATGGACAGAGGAGCCTGGCAGGCTACAGTCCATGGGGTTGCAAAGAGTCCAACACAACTGAGTGACTAAGCACAGCACATCCTAAAGTCAGTTCTTGAGACAGAATGAACTTCACCTTTTCCTTTGAACAGACAGGATATGCCATAACACACTCTTGGCTTTTGACTTACAATTTATGTCAATGGTTTTGTGTGTAAATAGTCCATTAACCTTGAATGGAAATCCTCCTATATGTAGGTTAATGTTTTGAACTGTAAAATTGGCTGCATAAAACAGCTTTAAGAAATCAATATTTTGGTAAAGATTCCAAAATAATGGGAAAGATTCTCAGGTATAATCCAATTTCTGCCAGTGACAAAATAAATGGAAAAAGTTGGAGTCACAGAATTTTAGAGCCTAGCCTTTGCTGTACAGTATTTTCATCATTTTAAATAAAATAGCTTGGTCTCAATATTTGGCCATCTTGAAAGTGACAAAAAGGAAGTAAATAATCAGTATCCGACATCATCAGAACTTTTCTTCATAAGAAGCAATCCTCTGGTGTGTTTATCAGCAAGAAAATGAAGTCCTTTTTGATTCTCAAATGTGACTTTTTTACTCCACAGTCTTTCCAATTCCCAATAGTATGAACCATACTACAGGATATTTTATAAGTGTCTTCCCTGTATCAAATGTTCTGGAGATAGAAGAAAGTAAAATGAAGATGTCCTCCACCTCAAATCCACATTCTTAAAGGGCTTACATGCTGATGAGGAAATCAGGCAATGCATTAAATACCAAGGAAACCATATACTTCATTATCAGGCATACAGTATATTAGAAATAAACAGAGGAGGGAGAGTGTGGAGTACGTAGAGAGAGACGGGTTGCTAGTGACATTGGATGGTTTCACTGAAAAAAATCCACTCAGCAAAGACTTGAAGAAGGTGAGGGTTGGAAAGATTTAAGGAGGGAGAAGAAGGAGACGACAGAGGATGAAATGGTTCGATGTCATCGCCGACTCAATGGACATGAGTTTGAGCAAGCTCAGGAAGTCAGTGATGGACAGGGAGGCCTGGCATGCTGAAGTCCATGAGATTGCAAAGTTCGGACACGACTGAGTGACTGAACTGACTGACTAACTGAATCTGTGGCTAGACTGTTCCAGGCAGAAGGAAAAAATAATGCAAAGTCCTGAGGTGGGAGGATACTTGGTATGTTCTTAGAGCTTCTAGGAGTGCAGTGGGATTAGAGGAGGAAATGTAACGGGTATGTATTGGGTGAAAGGGCACAGAGCTCAAGGGGTCATATAGTGCAGGATATGGCAGGTTATGGTAAGAATTTCGGCATTGACTCTGAGGGACATGAAGACCACAGGGGGATTTTATGCAGCTCTGCCTCAAACTTGCTAGCTGGTTAACAAGACCACGAGGGCAGCTGTATAGTTTTCCAGTCCTTCTTTGGATCAGTCTCTGCTCTCCATGACCCTGTTGTACCTGTGGATAAAATGTGAAGCTGGTTAATGAAAAAACTTTACAGGATAGTTTTAGCCATGTCATGATGAGAGTCATGTGACAGTGGTGAAACTGGTGTTAATAAATCAGGGATTTTCCCTTTGCATAAATAACCACTAATGCCTAATACACATATGTATATTTATATACTTTTGAATTTATTTTAATGAATCTACTAAGTTACCACTAATATAGATGTATATTTTGTACTTATGTTTTGCTTGTATTTAGTTGCATTTGTGATTAGGAAATGAGAAGATAAAACAAAAAGTGAAAACCTCTAAAATTTAGTTTTAAAGTAAAAACACTTGCAATGTATAATACTTTATTTGTCAAATATTTGAATATTTTGTAACTATTAGGTTCAGTTTTCAAAATTTTTGATGTAAGATGTT
>SJYQ01002122.1:0-67407 GCA_006410935.1 Redunca redunca | reverse complement strand
TTAACCCCTCTTGTTTTCAACTTAATATTTTTCATCTACTTAGATACCAAAAATGGATATAGGGCATATAAATTGGTAGAGCCTGTCAGTAAGGTTAGCTGATTAAACAATATATACAAAGATATAGTCATTTTCTAGGAATACATCTTGTCACACAAATATTGTCTGATTCTACCATATGTTGTTTTAAATGCAAAACACATTTTCTTGTCTGATATTTCCTAATCTTCCTACAACAAAGTCAAATGCTTCCAGTTTTAATAGACTTCAGAGAATGTTCAGAAACACCCAGTCATTTATTTTTACATTATTTTTCAGTACAGCAACATTACCTCACCATTGTTAACAGATGTTTTCATCTCCACACAGTTTGCTGTTATGTCATCAAACACAAAAATACAAAGAAATGCAATAAGAAATGTATATTCTTTCCTCTCATAACATTTATCACAATCAATATAGCATTGGAGCAATGCTAATACAACCATGGTCCTTTGAGGCTGAGAGTGTTTGTAGTGTAGCAGTGGTGCTATGAGCTGGTGCCAGGACATATTCATGGAAACACTTAGGATAATACTGCTTTAGTAGAGGCAGTAATGGTATAAACAGGGTAAAGGAAATACCGGGATTGCAACAGATGCAATTGATTATATGCCTTGGGGAATATTCCACTCATTTATTTTAAGTCCTGTCCATGTAAATCAAAAGACCGTGATGTTGTCAGGAAGACAAATCACAGACATCCTAACACACTGTGACAGTGCTCCCGCTTTCCTGACACGGCGGATCATGCCTTTGGACACGAGAGGCTGTCTGAAGCATAGCTCTTGCACTGTCAACTGTAGAAAATAATCTGACTTAAGCGTCTGAATTGCTGTGAACTGTGATATGGCTTGTTCCAAAAGGAAAAAGTGATATGACTGCTTTAGGTAAAGTTAACTTACGTATTTGAAAGTGAAAGAAAGAAAGTGAAGTCGCTCAGTCGTGTCCGAATCTTTGCGACCCCATGGACTGTAGCCTACCATGCTCCTCCATCCATGGGATTTTCCAGGCAAGAGTACTCGAGTGGGTTGCCATTTCCTTCTCCAGGGAATCTTCCAGACCTAGGGACTGAACCTGGGTCTCCCGCATTGTAGGCAGATGCTTTACCATCCGCGCCACCAGGGAGATCTATGTATTTGAACCCCGTCTTAAATCTGTCACAGAATAGAACTTTATAATTTTCAGTAATACTCCTAGTTGTCAGTCTACACTAGAGCAATAAATCTTAGGCACCAAAATAGTCAAATATGGATAATAACTCTAGAATCAAGATTTCAAATGAGATGTTCTTGGGAGATGCTTTCAGACCAGAGGTTGCTTCATGAAGACCAAGTGTCTTTTCCTTACTCTTTTCAGCCATTAAGTGGTTATTTTGGAGTAAAATAATTTCTCTTCCTCTGTCATAATTATAAGTTGTGCTAGCCTAAGAAAGCTATGCAACATTTTTCTAATCTGATGCACAGCGAGTACAGAGATTGGAAAAGCAATTTGCATTTCCCTTTATCTCTTACTGATTGAAAGATCCATCACACCCCCGATTCACCTTGAAAGTAAAAAATGGCCGAGTGGTTCTTTGAAAACTGGGGCTTAAAGAGAATTGCTGAGCATTTTAATAGAGGAATTGAATGTCTTATAATTAATGCTACTGTGTGGCCTCACTCCTGTAAAATAATACATTACATGCACATTAATTATGATTAGCATTCCTTCAATGAATAGCAAAGGAAATAATAATGATTTGTTACTTATTCTTCAATGCTGTCACACAGTCTTTTGTAAAGAATGGGCTTGACTTGCTCAATAGATAGTAAAGGGATGCTAAATTTCAGTATTATGATTCCTTTCACTAGATAGTTCATACGATATGCAAGTAGTGTATAATTTAACTTCAACTCTGCTCCTTAAAAAGAAAAAAACAGTGTGTCAATTTAACTTGTGACTTTGAAAAGAAACCTATCATTTTATTTAAAGTGGAAAATAGAATGCAATCATATTTTTATTATTATTCTTTTACTACATTTGATCCAAAAACACAATATAAGCTCTTGTTCAGTCTTGCAACAACTTGGGAATCACGGAGATAAAAGGTTGGAACTTTTCCTGTGTGTTATGAGTATACTTCTCATATGCAACAATATTGATATTTATATTACATTAATTTTTATGTTATGAGTCATCATCTATAAATTCAGATGGACAAGAAATGTCATACACACATGCTTATACACATGTGATTAAGTTAGACTTGGAACATATAGAAAGTCAGGCTTGTAAAATTACAGTCATTTGATTATTGGGGGCAGCCCCTCTTCCTGTTGTTCAAAAACCTGGCAAATAGAAGACAGTCCTCTAGCTGTCAGTCTATCTGTGTAGCTGCTGATACATTGTTTGTTTAAGCTTGGGGATAATTATCTCTTGCTTTTATTTCAAATGTGGGAGCAGGTATCTTTCCCAAGTCTGTAATTCCATGCGGTAGGTCCAACTCTCCAATATAGCTCCCAGCTGAAATCCTACCAAATAACAGGGTGCTGCCAGGGACGGGAAATGTGTTCCCACCTTTTCTCTGGATCCAATGGCCTCCATTACCGTTAGCTGTGATGACGCTTAGCATTTTCCCTCTTCTTTTTATTTTTCCTTGTTCCTACGTTTGTCCAAAATATTCTTCTTCCTCTTTACCCTATTTCTACCCTCTCATCTCTGAAATGTAGTTTTCAAAACACAAAAGCTGAGAAGAGAATCTGCTGGCAATTAATGCAGTTGTCCCTGTGATCACAAGCCTCTTGAGATAATGGGGAAAAAAAGATCTGGATACCTTATGGGAATGTGGGGATGGAAAAGTTCAGTGAGAAAAGAATACATGTTAATAGCTCAATAAATTACCTTGCCTCAATTGCTTGAAAATTCCACCTGGAATTTTTAATGTATCCATGCCCATAGTTCAGTTTGGAATTATAAGTTGAAAAGAAGCATGGAACACACCCAAAGGGAAAATGTGCATTGGTGCAATCATTTCTGATCCAGAGGTTCTATGTCTGATTCATAGAGAAACCTCAGCAGGCAAGTGAACCATCTGGGAGGTACAGGTTGTGCTTTTCTGTATTTTTTATGCATATTTCTAATGAGCTGTACCTTTCAATAATCCTGATTTTATCAGTAAATTTGTGGCCATTGAACTACATATTGTGAAAACTATTATAGATAAATAGTAGTACACTATCCACCTTCCATAGTACTCAGACATCTGTTAAAAAAATTATTCCTTTGAGACAAATTTGGTTTCACAAAGCATATAAAATTTAGTTGCCAGCTCAATCTGACTTAATACTGCCATTCACCACTGTGGCATAATGTCCATAACACATTTTCACTCCTTAAAATAAAAATATTCAAAGCACAAGACTGAGACTAGACATTGGGGATTGGAATAAATGACTGCCTGAGGGCTCTATCAGTTGAGTAGAGTTGTGCTAACAATGATAATAAGAGCTAACACTTACCTGGTGCCTGCTATATCCTGAGATGGTTTTAAGGGCTTTATAGGCATTAACTATTTCAGTCCTTCCACAAGTCAGTGAGGCCGCTATTATTATTATTCTCATGTTACAGGTAAGAGAGCTGAGGCAGAGACTCTCAGGGACTGTCAAGTTCATATGGCTGATAGGAAGCTGATTGGGATGTGAGCCCAGTAATTTGGCTCCTGAATCACTGATCTTACCCAATCCACTTAACACCATGATTTCTAGGATGGAAAGAGGACACAGTCACCTTTATTCCCATCTTTCCCCAACCCAACTCATGTAAAGTATAATCATGAACTTCTGTTTCAGAAGCTAAATTAGTAAGTTTATGCTTATCAAGAAAAATAGCATGCAAAAACATTTAAAATAATAATTTCCATTGGGTGCTTATATATTATACATACCTAATAGCTAATATTCCAGGATGTCTGGCTCTAGATGAGTGATCACACCATTGTGATTATCTGGGTTGTGAAGATCTTTTTTGTACAGTTCTCCTGTGTATTCTTGCCACCTCTTCTTAATATCTTCTGCTTCTGTTAGGTCCATACCATTTCTGTCCTTAATTTAGCCCATCTTTGCATGAAATGTTCCCTTGGTGTCTCTAATTTTCTTGAAGAGATCTCTAGTCTTTCCCATTCTGTTGTTTTCCTCTATTTCTTTGCATTGATCGCTGAAGTAGGCTTTCTTATCTCTTCTTGCTGTTCTTTGGAACTCTGCATTCAGATGCTTATATTTTTTCTTTTGTCCTTTGCTTTCCACGTCTCTTCTTTTCATAGCTATTTGTAAGTCCTCCCCAGAGAGCCATTTTGCTTTTTTTGCATTTCTTTTCCATGGGGGTGGTCTTAATCCCTGTCTCCTGTACAATGTCACGAACCTCATTCCATAGTTCATCAGGCACTCTATCTATCAGATCTAGGCCCTTAAATCTATTTCTCACTTCCACTGTATAATCATAAGGGGTTTGATTTAGGTCATACCTGAATGGTCTAGCGGTTTTCCCTACTTTCTTCAATTTAAGTCTGAATTTGGTAATAAGGAGTTCATGATCTGAGCCACAGAAGGGGACGACAGAGGATGAGATGGCTGGATGGCATCACTGACTCGATGAACGTGAATCTGAGTGAACTCCAGGAGTTGGTGATGGACAGGGAGGCCTGGCGTGCTGTGATTCATGGGGTCGCAAAGAGGAGGACATGACTGAGCGACTGAACTGAACTGAACTGAACTGAACTGAATAGCTAATATATTTGCATTATGTAAAATTAGCATCATCAGAAAGTACAACGTTGAGAGCCACATTTTCATTTAACTTTATGTGGTGAGAATTTTCCACTTGCAGAAAGTCCTTGAATATGTTTATATATTTATATAAAAATACAACTTATATCTTTATACATATTATTTATATAAAATTTTAGGTTGTTTCCAACTTTTCATAATTCTGGATAAAAAGAGTAAAACAGATTCTTCTGTTCTCATGATCATTTTCCTGAACAGCACTTTCCAAAGTGGATTGACAGGATAAATTATATAAACACTTAGGAGCTCTTGAAATGCTTTGCCTGATCGTCTCCCCAAAGAAGTCTTGCTTTACAGTCACACAAATAGTGCGCAGGTGCCATTTGTAATGCAAGTTCAAAGCACTAGGTATTCTAGTCTACTGACATTGTTTTAATTTAATGTATTCTGTGAATATTTGTTTTCCTTGACATAGAAGGTAAACGTATTTTTCTTATTTTTTTCCAAGTACAATTTCCATAGTGAGAGTAAGCAACCTTTAACTTTCCCATAGGTTACAAATATTTTTTCCTGGTTTGGTGTTTGTATTTATTTTGCTTAACATGATTTTTAAATAGAAGTTTTAAAATATAGTTTAAATACATCAACATTTGTCATTGTGGTTTCTTTATTTCCATGTTGAGAGTAGCTACCCTCATTTTAATATTAGAGAAATACTCAATTTACTATCTTCTCTAGTTACTTTTGGTTTAATCTTTTAATTTTTCATGGTGTAACTGATCTGAAATTTACTCTGGCAAAAATTAATACTGAATTAATTTGTGTATAGTGGCATCTTTTTAGTATTGAATTTACTCCTCAAATGATCAGTGTTTTCTTCTCTCACTAAATTTTTATAGTTTTATGCATATGAAGCCTATAAATTTGTTTTAAATTTTATTTTAAGATATGTATCTTAGATGCTGTCATGATAAGGTCAGTTAGTTTTCCCACTTTTTATTTTACTAAACATATAAGCAAGATATAAATTATCACATATACTTGGTTGGCTTATTGGAATCCCTAATGAATTTTTTTTTAAATTTTTGTGTGTTGTACAAAAGGTGTTCCTTAAACAAAAGAATGGTCATAACCATGTAAAAAAGAAATTTTATTTTCTTCTAATTGTTATATGTCATTGTTTTATTTTACATAGCATCTATGGAACTCTGAGAACAATATTACATAGTGATCAGATAGGTATCATTTTCTGTTTGCTTTTTATTTTGATTGCTCACTTTTGGGCAGAATATTGGCTTTTGTTGAGGTATTTAACTCAACAATATTTATTAAAGACCGAATATAAGCCAGGTAATCTTGGAGACTGTAGAGGAAGAGGCAGAGAATAAGTATGATAAATAAATAGATTCATTACATTAGTCAATGATAAATGTTAAGGATAAAAAACCTCCAGGCAATGGAGTGAGATATTTGGATGGGTTGCTTTTAGATGTTTGGATGGGTTGATTTTGGGTAGGGTAGCTAGGGATGAACTCATTGAAGGGAAAGATTTTGAGGATGTGAAGGAGTGAGTCCTGGACAAAGGTTATTCCTGGAAGAGCAAATAGCAAATGTAAAGGCCCAAAGATAAGTACTTGTCTAGCATATTTAAGGGGAAGGCAATGGCACCCTACTCCAGTACAATTGCCTCAAAAATTCCATGGACAGAGGAGCCTGGTGGGCTGCAGTCCATGGGGTCACTAAGAGTTGGACACAACTGACCGACTTCACTTTCACTTTTCACTTTCATGCATTGGAGAAGGAAATGGCAGCCCACTCCAGTGTTCTTGCCTGGAGAATCCCAGGGACAGGGGAGCCTGGTGGGCTGCTGTCTATGGGCACAGAGTCAGACATGACTGAAGTGACTTAGCAGCAGCATATTTAAAGAAGAACATGATCTTCAAAGATCTGAAAGCTAAAGAGGCACCATATCATCTAGACTTCCATTCAGTTCAGTTCAGTTGCTCAGTCATGTCTGACTTATTGCAACCCCATGGACTGCAGCATGCCAGGCCTCCCTGTCCATCACCAACTCCTGGAGTTTACTCAAACTCATCTTCATTGAGTTGTTGATGTCATCCAACCATCTCATCCTTTGCTGTCCCCTTCTCCTCTCACCTTCAATCATTCCTAAGATCAGGGTCTTTTCAAATGAGTCAGTTCTTTGAATCAGGTGGCCAAAGTATTGGAGTTTCAGCTTCAGCATCATTCCTTCCAAAGAACACCCAGGGCCGATCATCTTCAGAATGGACTGGTTGGATCTCCTTGCAGTCCAAGGGACTCTCAAGAGCCTTCTCCAACACTGCAGTTCAAAAGCATCAATCCTTCAGTGCTCAGCTTTCTTTATAGTCCAACTCTCACATCCATACATGACAACTGGAAAAACCATAGCTTTGACTAGATGGACCTTTATCAGCAAAGTAATGTCTTTGTTTTTTACTATGCTATTTAGGTTGGTCATAACTTTTCTTCCAGGGAGCAAGCATCTTTTAATTTCATGGTTGCAGTCACCATCTGCAGTGATTTTCGAGACCAGAAAAATAAATCTGTCACTGTTTCCATTGTTTCCCCAACTATTTGCCATGAAGTGATGGGACTGGATGCCATGATCATAGTTTTCTGAATGTTAAGTTTTATTACAACTTGTGCTTCATCCAGTCCAGCATTTATGATGTACTCTGCATAAAATTTAAATAAGCAGGGTGGCAATAAACAGCCTTGATGTACTCCTTTCCCAATTTGGAAGTAGTCTTTTGTTTCATGTCCAGTTCTAACTGTTGCTTCTTGACCTGCGTCTAGCCTTAGACGTCATAATGAGCACTTTGGTTTTTATTTTGAGTGAGGCAGGAAGCTGTTAAGAAGGGGTACTTAAAAGAGCCTTGATTAAGAGAGAATTTTTTTTTTAATTAGGAAGAGATATTGAATCAACTTTAAAATGAAAGATTTTATTAAGAGGATTTGCACAAAAGGCTTAAGTATTTTCTGTTTCTGTCTTAGAGTATAAAGAAAAGTGGAAATCAATTTTAAGTTGGTTATTTTACCACAACAAAGGGCAATGCCCTTTGGGGAAAACAACAGTATACTGTTGGGTATACTTACAGTAAAAGGTGTGCTGGGGTCCAGTCCCAGTGGATCCAGGGAATTCGAAGCAGAGATGGCGGCGTCTGAGGAATTAGTTGCTTAATTAAAGATATGAAGAGAGATTAGAAAGAAATAGTGTAGTAGGAAAATAAGTGGAGAAAAGAGGCTGAATAACTTGGTTTAAGTGGAGAACCAATAAAACTCCAAGACAAGGAGTTTGCACCACCAACGAAGCCCACCGGCACCCGCTTGAATAGTGGAGGGTGCCCCGCCTTGGGCTCTCTCTTGCGTGGGTCTTGGAAGCCCAGGAAAAATTAGCAGGCTTGGCGAGGCCCCATGCTCCAGATGGGAATTCAGCCAGAAAAGAACAGAACGAGAAAAGACGACACAGGGGAAACCAGTCTTTCCAGGAACTAGTCCGTTTCTTTATTTTCCAGGTCCACTTTTATACTTTTAGTTATACATAGGGATAAATGTAAGAAACAGAGTCATGCAGGGTCAGCTGCTCCAACCCTTATCAGCATCTTTGTTCTTACAAGGGTCTTACATTTGTTTACAATATCTTCTGGTCTGGAGACCAATCAACATTTTATGGCCCCACCTTACTTTCTATTGATAAAGGTTAGTGGATCAGAAAACTTGTTTCCCCTTAAGATCTACTTAGTCTTAAGATAGTGATAAAGTTACATTCTTACATAGCAAGGACACAATGATTTATAACAAAGAGGAGTATAGTGATCTATAACAAAGAGAAAATTCATTAACTCAAAAGTCTAGTATTGCTAACATCAATACTACTATATTTCCTTTTCTACATTCCAATTACTTCGATTAACATACTCCCAGATGCCTAAGGATATGGAGGCCTGGTGGCAATCATTAACTCAGCAATGAAACCCTTCACCAACATGCTTTTTATCTTTAGAAAAAACCTATGCTAACTAAGACTTTCAAAATACTCCAAACCCTCTGTGCTGTTTATGGTTGAGAGGTTGTAAACAATCATGTACTTAGTAGCAAGAGTGTGGATAATCCTGTCACACAAGCTAGTCTGCCAGCAGAGAGGTTTTTGGACTGAAACACCCTTGTCACACCCAGGAGATTTATTAATTGGAGTCCTAAGTTAACTCCTTTTCAGAGAGAGGTGGTGGGGGATAGCCCCGGTATAATGTCAGAAGAGTAGGTGAAAAGCACAATGCAGTAAGGCAGGCAGACTCTGGTTTTGGGGCAGATGCATGAGCAGATCCAGCGAGGCTCCCTTAAGGCCCAACTCATCTTTGCCTGTCGGGCCCCTTAACCTCATGACCTTTGCCACGGGCAGGACTCCTCATGCTGGCTCCCAGTAAGGTGAGTATACTCACCTTAAGAATTATTATAAGATTTAAATGAAATAACATGTAGAATATTCAGCTGACTCCTTGGCAAATAAATAGTAAATATCCAAGTATGTTGGCATAATATTAAAGTTAATCAAATATGTTATTATATAGCAAGAACTTTGATATAAAATATACACAGTATATTTAATAAACTTTGACTTTTAGAATGGAATTAAACTTGTCATATACATTTTTCCTTTAAATTTCTAGCCATGTAATTTTTGCATTTTTCTCAATAAGGTTATTTTAGCCTCACAGAAAACCTGGGTCTACTTGGGGATAAATCCTAGATACTTTTTTAAAGAAAAAATTTTAGAGCAATTTTAGATTCATAGCAAAATTGAGTTAAAGGTAAAGAGATTTCCTCTGTACCACCTACCTCCACACATATATGCCTCTCAGCAACATCACTCACCAGAAAGGTATACTTGCTGTTATTGATGAACCCACAATGACATGTAATATCACTAAAAGTTCATAGTTTACATTAGGATTCACATTTCAGTTCAGTTCAGTTCAGTTCAGTCACTCAGTCATGTCTGACTCTGTGACCTCATGAATCACAGCATGCCAGGCCTCCCTGTCCATCACTGTCTCCCAGAGTTCACTCAAACTCACGTCCATCGAGTCCGTGATGCCATCCAGCCATCTCATCCTCTGTCGTCCCCTTCTCCTCCTGCCCCCAATCCCTCCCAGAATCAGGGTCTTTTTATGGGTTTGCACAAATGTCTGATAGCATTTATCCATCATTATAAAGTCATATGGAGTTAGTTTCACTGCCCTCTGTTCTTCACCTGTTCATCTCTTCTTCGTTATTAACCCCTGGCAATCACTATCTTGTCTCCATGGTTTGCCTTTTCCAGAATGTCACATAGTTGAAATCATACATTATGTAGCCTTCACAGATTGATTTCTTTCACTTAGTAGTATGTATTTAAGATTTGCACATCTTTTTATGACTCAATAACTCATTTGTGTGTGTGTGTTTTAATTTAGCATTAAGGAATGTTTCATTCTGAATATACCAAAGTTTAGTCATTCACTCATTGAAGAGCATCTCGGTTGCTTCCGAGTTTTAGTAAATACAGATAAAGCTGCTATAAACATTTGTGCGCAGATTTTGTATGGCCGTAAGTTTCCAGCTCATTTGGGTGTTAGGAATAGTGCTAAGAAGCACTATTGCTGGACTCTATGGTATATTCAGTTTTGAAACCACCACTGTCTTTCAAAGTGTTTACACCAGTTTGCATTCCTACCAGCAATGAATAGTAGTTTCAGTTGCTGTATATCCTTTTCAGCACTTGGTGTTGTCCGTGTTTGAATTTTGGTTATTCTAATAGGTAAGTAGTGATATCTTATTGTTGTGCTAATTTGCATTTCTCTTATGACATTACCTCATATGCTTATTTACTATCTGCCTTTCTTCTTTCACGATGTGTCTCTTAAGGTCTTTGGCCAACTTTTTAACTGGTTGTTTTTCTTATTATTGAGTTTTAAGAATTCTTTTTGTATTTAAATAACGATCCTTTATCAGAAATGTCTTTGGCAAATATTTTCTTACAATATTTGTATAATATTTTCTTATACAAATCTGTGGTTTGCCTTTTCATTCTCCTCATAGTGTCTTTCACAAAGCAGAAACTTTTAAAATTTTAATTAAGTCCAGCTTATTTCTTTCTTTCATAGATCATGCCATTGATAGGGTATCTTAAAAGTCATTGCTGAATTCCAGGTGATCTAGATTTTCTCTTCTGTTAACTTCCAGAAGCTTTATAGTTTTTCATTTTGGTCTACTATCCATTTCAAATTAATTTTTGTGAAGAAGATAGGTTTGTGCCCACTTTTTATTTTTGCATGTAGATGTCTGGTTGTTGAGCATTGTTTATGGAAAAGGCTATCTTTCCTCATGATATTGTCTTTGCTTCTTTGACTGTAGTTATGAGGTCTATTTCTGGGTTCTCTATTTTATTCCATTAATCTGTTTTCCCCCAAATACCACACTGTCTTGATTACTGTAGCATTATGGTAACTCTTAAAGTCAGAGAGTGCCAGACTTCTGAACTTATTCTTCTGTTTCAATATCATGTCAGCTATTCTGGGTAATCCTAGTAGGTAATTTTAAATATTAAAATGTGGACAGCGAGTAGAGTGGGTTTTTTTTTTTTTCTGAGCATGCTTTTTTTAAAAATTAATTTTTATTGGAGTATAATTTATAATGTTGTGTTAGTTTCTGCTGTACAGCAAAGTGAATCAGTTATACATACACATATATCCACCCTTTTGTAGATGCCATATAGACCATTACAGAGTAATGAGTAGAGTTTCTTGTGTTATACAGTAGGTTCTTACTATCTATTTTATATATAGTAGTGTGTATATGTCAATCCCTGTCTCCCAATTTATCCCTCCCATCTCTTTCTTCATTGATATCCATAAGCTTGTTTTTTACACCTGTGACTGTATTTCTGTCTTGTACATAAGTTCATTAGTACTTTTTTTAAGATTCCATATATAAATGATATTATATGATATTTGTCTTTCTCTGTCTGACTTTGGTCTTGACCACTAAAAACATTGTATGATAAATCAGAAATCTACTACCTCATTTATTTTGAAATCTGCCCTTACATTGTAATATATAGATTCAAAAGAGAATATAGCAAGCTTTTCTTTTTTGAATATGTGGAATTATACCAATTTTTTCTGTGTGTTTCATAGAGATGGGAAGAGAGGAATGATAAGAATAATAAAGGTGCGTATGTCTGAAGGTATAGTCAGTCTCTGCCTCCTTTGTATGCCAATACAGTGAATAGGCTACACTGCAACCAGTTTCACAAGAAACATTTCAGAATTAGTTGAAATAAATGAGAATCAGTAAACTCACATCTAGAATATCACATTAGCAACTTTTTGTGTGTGTAACATTCTAGCTAGTGATATCTGGGTCATCCTGAATTAATGATTGGAAAGGTTTATTTTCCCAGGCTCTGCCCTTGACCTGGTTTTATTTTAAAGTGCTTCACCTTTTAGGCATTCTGATTTAGTTACTTATTTTCTAAAAACAACAACAAAAAAGTAAGAAATGTTTGTCTTTATTAGCATTTATGCAGCATAATGTGATAAAAGCTACTTCTATTATATGTTTCCTAATGTAGAAGGGCTTTTGCTGAAAGCTAATTTAACCTGAAAATGACAAGATATTGACCCGTTATCACAGATAAGAAATATCTTTAGCTATGTAGTGTTCCCACAAAGGAAAAAGATCTGAGATAAACAATGGTCTCTTGCTATAAGCCTAAAATGATAAGGAAATAGTTATTTTTCCAGTTGTAAAAACACTAAGATGAAAATAAGGAACTATCAGAGACCAAAGAATATTCAGTAAGATCATATGTATTAATAGACTCAAGCATTTCAAATATTATGTGTGTGTTCTTGATAATTCAAGGTGACCAGCCCCATATATGAAAGCCAGGCTTTTGTATCCATAGAGCATGTTTGCTGAGCAGTGCTTTAATGTTAATGAAAGTTGGCATCTTGTGATATTCTGTTCTCTGCTCTTTGAATAGTTGAAGGTTATTTCCATATGGCCACTTAAGGCTGTGGAGTTTAAAGCAGTATGTAAAACACTTTCTTTGCAATTTAATCCTACCAACAAAAAAGACTTTTTGAGATATATGGTAACTGATCACATTTTTCTTGTTTCACTTCAATTATCAAGAAGCCTAAATGATAAAAATGCTCTGTTTTATGTACCCTGTGACGGCTTATATATTGAAATGCTTCTTGAATCTTGATTTCTACTTATTTTTTAAAAATTTTGATTCTATAATTTTATTTCTATTTTCTTATGTCTTAGGTTCCCAAATTTGTGCATGTGAGTAATGGTTGTGCATAAGTGAATGGATAAATAAATGTTGTGTGTTAAAACTTTCTAATTTCTTTAGAAACTTTTCAAAGACTTGGTGCTCTTACTTAGCCAATAAACCTGTCATAGAAAGTTAAACTTGCTGGAGACAGACTTACAATTAGTCAGAATTCTCGACAAAAAAATTGTTAGGGTAATTGGTCTGCCAAGTCAAGTTGAAGTGTATCAGTATTTAAAATCAGCTCACAAAGCAGTGATAACCTGACATAATCAATCATGTGAAAGCTTTTTTATTTAGAATTATATTTTCCAGTAAACTAGTATATGATAAGGAACATAATATTGATTTCCCAAGACTGACATTTGGAAATGCAAAGTAACCTCTCATATAAAGCCTTTGTTTTTTTTTTTCTTTTTACATTAAAGGAATACCTTTATAAATGGCTTTCCATCTTAAATTTTAAAATAATATTACTTTAGCATCAAAAACTCATATATATCAATAATTTCCAAAAGAATGTAATTCTCTTTTCCCTTCTAAAATACCATTATTTACAAGATGTTTGAAAGAGAACTTTATTTGAATGTTGTGTTCAGTTTAAAATTGTACATTTCAGGAAATGATAAAACAGGCTAGTGGGCATTTAATATGATTGGAGAGGTGGAAAAATTATTTTTAGGCTAATCTAGAGAAGTAGTCATTATTTATTTTGGAAAGATAAATCAAAAGGGGCAAATGAAAGACTCTCTGAAACTCTTTGCTTACTTACTTCATCTTCTCGTGTGTGGACTTAAAAAATGAACTTTGTTTATTGCGAGGGAAGAATTCACACATAGGAAGATGTCTTTGGTAGTATGGTAGATCAAAATGCTGACCTAGTTTGCTAAGGGTTAGGTTGCTGTGAATTTTAATCCCTAGGGAATCATGAAATTTGATAGACAACTATGTGATTTGAATGATTTAGATAGTGGTGCTTGGTACTGAATCACTTGAAGAGGTGAAGGTTGGGGTGCTTTTCTAATTTATGTTTCAGTGATTTTATTGAAGCAGATATTGTATATGCCAATAGATACAGTTGCTTCTCCCTAATTAAGCACAGAGACAGATAATTAAGTTTCTGAAAGTTTTATTTATTACATACACCTGATACCTTTTTTAAAAATTACATTTTCCTTCCAATAAACTCCTCAAATGTGCTGTACATGCATCTATTTGAAGTATTTAATATGTTTCATTGAGTTATATATTCCTTTCTTTCACTAGGTAGTATTTTTTTTTTTACAGTTAAGACCTTGGTGGAAATTATTTGTATTCCTGGAACTTAGTAGTGTTGCACATGATGTCCACAATTATGATGTGGTAAATGAAAGGAAAAAGGAAGAGAGCAAGAAAGAAGAAATTTCTGGCTCCCGTCTTAAAAAGTTGATCCTGTAATTTTGGCTTGTAGCCATAAGGTGGCAGAAGTGTGCCACCATGAAGAAATTCATTTATTCACTCATTCATTTAATCCTATTACATACTGTTAGATTTTCATATCCTCCATGACCTTTCTGGAGTCTTGAAGACTATAGAAAACACTGAATAATCTGAAAAGAATCTCACCCAATACAGATTTGTCAACTGAACAGCTGAAATCTTGGTAAGGTTAAAGTTTAGCATCCTGATGCTAAAATGGAACATTCTCTAACATATTTTTTTCTCACATTTTTGCTTTTTAGTTTCTATATACAGTTTTGTTACTCTGAGAGTCCTAATTTTAAGTTAATCTAATAAAATATTCCAATTTAGCTGAAAATAATTTTGCAATTTCAGTGTCTCTACTTTAAAATTTATGCATATTTTCTCCTGATGGGGAGGCAAAAAACATCTTTCATTACTATAAAACTAGCTATCATTCATTGTGGCCCCATAAGATATCACTTCATGGGTATTATTTTTTTCTTTTAAGTTTGATGTAATAAATCTATTGACTTTTTTAAAGATGAGGAAACTAAATAACCAAACATTTAAAGAATTTGCTCAATGTTACATTGAAAGTTATGGGAAGAACTTGGGATATGAAACTGGTTTGGCATTCTCATAGATTTGGGCCCACCCATCAGAATTTACCCATGTAGGGTTTTTTTAAAATTCATATTTGCCAATGTATCAGATTTCATTTTTATTTCAGTTCACAGTCAATGTAGAGATGACCCAGCTGAGGACATATATATTAGAATTCTTATCACAACGTATTATAATTGCTCATTTACTTGCCTGCTTAATTAAAATTGAATTCTCTGAGGGCAAAGTTTGATCTTCTATCTTTGCATTCCCAGCATCTGGTAAAGAGTATGCATGCATGCTAAGTTGCTTCAGTTGTGTCTGACTCTTTGCGACCCTGTGGACTGTAGCCTGCCAGGCTTTTCTATCCGTGGGATTCTCCAGGCAGGAATACTGGAATGGGTTGCCATCCCCTCCTCCAGATCTTCCTGACCCAGGGATCAGATTAAACCTGTGTCTTGTGTAACTCTTGCATTGCATGCAGATTCTTTATTGCAGAGCCACCAGGGAAGCCCAGTAAAGAATATTCTAGGTGGAAAATACTCCATATATAAAAATGTTAAATAATTTAATAAATCAAGGTTCTTTTACCAAAGCTTAGGTTTCGTTTTCCCTCTCCTCCCCCCAAAGCCTCAGAAGTAGTTTTCTTAAAGTGAGAATATTTTTGCAGCAGACTCCATTGCTTCCCAACCTCACTTTCTTCTCTAACTTCAATTTTGTTTAGGTGTCAGGATGCTTTATGTTTCAGGGGAGTATGATGTGGAGAGGGAATCAGTCAAGGTAATTCAATTCCCTTGTTTTCAGTGGTTGAGTTAGGCGAGTGTAAGTGATATGATGCAAAATGTGAGAAAGTCTGTTGGGAGTTGACGACGGCAAGAGCTTTTCTTGCCTTTAGGAAGCAAAGTGAGGAAAACGTTTGTGTTCTTCTGTTGGATGTTTCAATGTGAGGATATGATAGTTGGAAGCTGCTTCAACCATTTGAAAGATGAACATCAAAACAATGAGAGTGGCAGAAAAGAAAGGTGAAAGAACTTGATTACATTGTAATTTTCTGAATTAATAACGTTTGAAATTTCCTAATCCCTTGTATTGGGATACATCGATAATTCAATCAGAGCCATTACCCCACCTACCATTTGTTCACCTCAGTTTATTGTAAAAGTTCCTGTACAATCAAATGTGGCCACAACTGTGACAGGGAGGATTCCTCCCATTAACTGGCAAACTGTCTCCGTCTTCCATAGCAGTTGGGGAAGATTTAGATGCCATTCACTTTGAGGAGGTTCAGCTGCTCCACAGACATCCAGAACACATCTTATGAACTACTCACCACCTATGTCAGGACAAGGTAGTGACACAAAACCTCTGGTATATCAGTAAAAGTTTAACAGCTCATGTCCCTAAAACAAAACAGCTGATATTTTAAAATTTACTAATAGCATCACAGATAGAAAGCAGGTGTTGTACACAGTTTATAAATAATAATAAAATATACAATGATCTTTATTGTAAGTTCCATATAGCTAATTGATTCTCACATAATGCCTCTGTTTGGTGTTGGCCAAATGTCTGTATCTATAGACAAGCTGAAGTTGCAGCCAATGAATGTATTTTCAAAATGACTGTTGCTTGATATTTTCATTTGCATTAAGAATAATACAAATGAAACTATAAAGACATGTTGGAATTCTACTCATTTGCCAATGATATTACCAACTTCTTTGCTGAATATAAGGATGTTTTTCAAATATTGGAAGAATATTTCCTTGCTATTATGTTCTATTCACAGTGGAACAGATACAGCCATAATATACTTTAAGTTTACTCTACAGTATTAACATTTTCTCTATGAATGAAGTTTGGGCCACTAAGAAAACAATCATTCAAGCCTCTGTTTGTAGGGTTTCCCAGTTACTCTGGTGTAAATATTCTTGCAATGACTGACTTCAAACTACTGTAATGATGACAAAACATGAAGCTGGGAAGAGGTGTGTAGTGGCACACTATATTTTTCCACCACGTAGAAATAAGGCAAATAATATCAAAAGCAAAGATAATTGTAAGATACACTAAAATAATTAGGAAGTGATGAGGCCTGAGAATTTAATATAAAATTTATCAAATTGTAAATTTATATGATTTAATTTTTAATAATAGCTATGTTTAACAACCACCTTGCAAAATTCCTGAAAATTAAATAATCAGCTTTTGTGAGCTGGTATGGGCCAGCTCAGGCACACTGCTGTACCATATGTTTCATCACAGAAATAAGTGATTCATTTTCCTGGTTCTGTTTAGCAAAATTTGGGTAACAAATTATGTAGAATCTCCTGTTGCTATCAGATGTATTTGTTTCTAGGCAAACAATTCTACTGGCAGACTGTTTTTTCCCTTTTGAGAGTTAATGCCAGTATGGACTGGATAAAACATTTGAGGACCAAAATCTAATTATTTTAAGATGCTTGTGAATGTCATATACCCAGATTTACCAAAATAGTTTTTACTATTATGACTGTTCTTATATGTATCAATTGAAGGCCCCTTCAAGAAATATATGTCAATCAAAACTTTGGAGTTGGGTGTTTGTTTTGAGGATTCAGTTCAGTTCAGTTCAGTCACTCAGTCTTGTCCGAATCTTTGTGACCCTATGAACCACAGCAAACCACGCCTCCCTGTCCATCACCAACTCCCAGAGTTTACCCAAACTCATGTCCATTGAGTCAGTGATGCCAGATAACCATCTCATCCTCTGTCATCCCCTTCTCCTCCTGCCTTCAATCTTTCCCAACATCAGGATCTTTTCCGATGAGTCAGTTCTTCTCATCAGGTGGCCAAAATATTGGAGTTTCAGCTTCAACATCAGTCCTTCCAATGAACACCCAGGACTGATTTCCTTTAGGATGGACTGGTTAGATCTCCTTGCAGTCCAAGGGACTCTCAAGAAGTCTTCTCCAACACAACAGTTCAAAAGCATCAATTCTTCTGTGCTCAGCTTTCTTTATAGTCCAACTCTACTGGAAAAACCATAGCCTTGACTAGACGGACCTTTGTTGACAAAACTATGGCAAGTTATTCTTGTCTGATAGTGAAATAAACGTAAGTCTTACTTAAATTATGTTATCATAAACCTGAAATATCATATAATTTTACAATTTTTGTTTACAGTTCAGTTCAGGCCTTTTTGTTATATCTGATGAATATATGTGGGTGATTTTATTTTTACTCAATCCAGATAAATTTAGTGATTTGTAATTAATATAGCCTTGACTTTTCAGGTTTATTTAAATCAGACAGGGAACAAAATTGAGGGATTGAAAAGTGATATCAACAGCTTTACAGTACTATCCTATGATTTGTCTTCTTCTAATTTAGGTTCAGAAATAACATCTAATTATGTTCCTATTCCTGTAGAGAATTCCTGATATTTATAAAACATTCCTCATTGGGTATGTTTTTTCAAAATCTTGATTGCATGCACCATTTCTTTTGTTTAAAATAAATCAATGGAAAGAAAAGAAATGTTTTCCTTCTTTAAATTTCATATTAAATAAAAGGATTTATTTTTAACCCTGAACAACCAGCTGGTGTAGAAGAAAGGATACATAAATTTTGCATTAGAAGAAACAATATTTAATTCTGCTCCAAGCTTTTGAAAAATACATGGGAATTAAGTGTCACTGAAATTGAGCCCTCTCTTATCTCAGTAGGGTCAGGAAATAGAGAAATAATTTCTTTTTTCCATAGCTTCAGACTGGGATCTAGCTAAATTTGTCCACTCTGGCTTACTGACTTTTGCTTACAGATAAGTTACAGTTGAATGTATGAGCAACTACCTACATGGATTTTTAAAAGAGGAGAAAAACAGTTTGGCTTTACTGTCACAAATGTATTCCAATTGCGATAGACATAATACAGTTAATATTAGACAATTTGACACAAGTGTCTGGGCAATTCAAGAACAATCTTTTCTATTACCTAATTATTCATGTAGTTGAGGGAAATGGGGATATTATCATGACCCCTGTATTTAATTCCAACCTTTCAATTTTTCGGTGTTTGCAGAGAACTCCATTTGAGAAATTATTCTCAATGTTAATTTTATACATGTTTTCTCTACTTACTGTCTTTAGAAATATATAAAGGGATCTTTTTTTCCTAAGAACTTTCCTGCTTCCAATATCTCTGTACTAAAATTATTATAAAATGGCTAGATATTTCCTCAGTAATAATTTATAAATATCTCAACTTGAAAAACTTTTAAATACAAACTCTAAGATTTAAAAGTTCTATTTTAAGTGTTGCTATTGATTTTGAACATGTTAGTTGCTCAGTTGTGTCCAACTCTTTGTGACCCATGGACTGTAGTCCATGGAAATCTCCAGGCAAGAATAGTGGAGTGGATTGTCATTCCCTTCTCCAGGGGATCTTCCCAATGCAAGGGTCGAACCTGAGTCTCCTGGGTTGCAGGCAGATTCTTTACCATCTGAGCTACCAGGGATGCCCAATCAATAATCTGTTGATTATTAATGCTTAATGAATATGCTGATTTTTCCAAAAAAATTATTGATAATTTTAAAGCCCTTTTTTCCTCCCCCAAATGATGCTTCTAGAATACATCTTGATTAAAAGAATATACATCCTGGACCCGTTTTCAGTCAGACCTATGATATGTGATGTGCATATCATTTTTGGTAATTTCTGAGGCATTAATTTTGTGTACCAATACAGATTGTTTGCACATAATGAAAGAGTGGAATCTGGTACACTGGAGAATCCTCCACACACGCACTGTAGAGGAGAAAGACGTTTTTAGGAGTAAATGCTGGAAAGTTTCTGTTTCTCACTGGTGCATTGATGAAAAATAAGCCAAAAGCAAACCTGATGGATTAGGCAAACACTCCAAGATATTAGATTACAGAACCTAACAAAATGCCTTTCTCCTTTCCTCTGTTAAAAAGCCAGAAGATTGTAAAAATGGCCACATTTTATTTAGTACCTTGGTTATTATTTTTTTGTGAGTGTATCATCAAAATAGTAGCTCTCAGTTTCTCCTCTCACTTTGCAACACAACCATAGTGATTAACAGCATAGATATGGAATCTGTAAAGATTAATTTTATGTGTCAACTTGATTGGGTTAAGGGATGCTGGGATAGCTGGTAAAACATACATTTCTGGATGTATCCATGAGGGTGTTTCCAGAAGAGATTAACATTTGAATCGTAGATGTCAGTCTAAAGAAGATCTGCCCTCACCAATGTGGGTTGGCATCATTCAATTTGTTGAGGGCCCAAATGGGACAAAGAGGTGGAGAAAGGTAAATTCTCTCGCATGCCTTGAGCTGAGTCATTTGTCTTCTTCTGGCCATGGACAATTGGAGCTCTTGGTTCTTGGGTCATTAGACTCTGGTACTTCACCAGCAGCACTTCTGGGTCTTACGTCTTCAGTCTTGAAATGGGTGTTAGTCTTGTACCTTCACCATCATTTGCCTTGGTTCTCAGGTTCAGAATGAATTATACCACTAATTCTCCTGTATCTCCAGCTTGCAGACAGCAGTTTGTGGAACTTCTCAGTCTCTGAACGGTGTGAGCCAGTTCCTATATCTCCCTTTGTAGAGATCTTGGTATATCCTACTGGATCTGTTTCTCTAGAGATCTCTGACTAATACAGACTTGGACTGCCTGACTTTACATTTTAAATGTTTGTTGATATATTTGTAAACTTCTATACAGTGATATCAGAGAAGGCGATGGCACCCCACTCCAGTACTCTTGCCTGGCAAATCCCATGGACGGAGGAGCCTGGGAAGCTGCAGTCCATGGGGTCGTGAAGAGTCAAACACGACTGAGTGACTTCACTTTCACTTTTCACTTTCATGCATTGGAGAAGGAAATGGCAACCCACTCCAGTGTTCTTGCCTGGTGGGCTGCCATCTGGTGGGTCACACAGAGTCGGACACGACGGAAGTGACTTAGCAGTAGCATACAGTGATATTGGACTTCCTAGGTGGCTCAGTGGGTAAAGAATTCACCTGCAATGCAGGAGACGCAGGTTCAATCCCTGGGTTGGGAAGATCCCCTGGAGTAGGAAATGACAGCCAACTTAAGTATTCTTGCCTGGAGAATCCCAGGGACAGAGGAGCCTGGAGGGCTATAGTCCATAGGGGTGCAAAGAGTCGGACACAGCTGAAGCAACTGAGTGCATATACATTTATATAGTGACAACTATGTGACAGGCAATGTATTAAGCACATTGGCAAATATTACCTTATTTGGTCCTCATAACAGCAAAGCTAGTATTCAAAGCTCAGCACTCTGTCTCAGAGCCTATGCCCTCAGCACATTCTCAGCCCTAAGATGTTGGGCAGATGCTATAGTTTCTATAAAATGCCGATAAAAATGATATCTTTTTATATTTTTGAAGAACAAATGAGTTGCTTCATGTTAAGCACATAGAGTGGTGGCTGGCACTTAAGTATTGTCACTATTCCTGGGCTTCCCTGGTGGCTCAGAGGTTAAAAGCGTCTGCCTGCAATGTGGGAGACCTGAGTTCGATCCCTGGGCTTGCCCCTTGCCCACTCTTGCCCCCTCCTCCTCTATGCCTGCAGCAGAAGGATGACTTGATTACTCTTTGGTCATTATCAATAACTCCTCTTCGTTTTTTCTGCAAATGATTTTTCTTTTTGTCTAATCTAAAACCTATTGGTTCTCTATAAGTCATACGTTCAAATTTGCTAAGAAAGAGAATCCCATTTATTTCATTGGTCACTGTCAATCTATATAAGATTGCTAGCTTTTGAGTGATACCTTTGAATTGCTAGATTTTTAGTCTTATAGGCAACCAACCCTGGGCCCATGATCTGAGGCAAGGATGGCAGAGTCATGAAACAACTTTTCTTCAAATTGGAACAAATGCCTAATATATTCCATCATTCTTCACTATGAAGGTATGTTGTGTGCTAGATGTTTAACTATCCCAGACTTATACTCCTTTCAGGATCAATATGCTTTATTCATCAGTTTAACTAATTGTGTTGCTAGTTTGAGTTCTGGCCAAAGCATGCTCAGCCAGTAACACTCCAGTTTACCTCAGCTTGTAATTTGCTCACTGCTGCACTTCCCAGGTGCCACTAGTTGTAAAGAACCCACCTGCTAATGCAGGAGACATAACGGACATGGGTTCGATTCCTAGGTTGGGAAGATCCCCTGGAGAAGAAAATGGCAACCCACTCCAGTGTTCTGGCCTGAAAAACCCCTTGGAGAGAGGAGCTTGGTTGTCTACAGTCCATAGGGTTGCAAAGAGTGAGACACGATTGAATTGACTTAGCACTTAGCAGTTGGCTTTGACCTATTTGCAAGGTAGCAAGCTGGCTGTTAATTTAGATTAGGTTCTTGGCTTATTTTAATTGAATAATTTAATTTATTATTTGTATTAGGCATATAGAAATTAACTTTTTAATAGTATAAAGTGTTATTTACCATTTATATTCTTTAGTCTGTTTACCTAAAATAATATATAAGTTTACAAGTAAAGCAGAGTCCTTTCTGAGACAAAACTGACATTTAGAGTTGCAAGTAGTTGACATAATGGTAGGACAAGTGGTTCAGGAATGTATTTGGATACATTAATTTGAATTTAAAGAAAGAAAAATGGAAAAGGTAGTCTGAAGACAGAGACTGAGGAAGAGCTGAGTATTTTCTTTCCCAACTTTAAGGTCTGGGTATGAGCCTTACTGGGCTTTCTTGGTTGTTCAGCTGATAAAGAATATCCCTGCAATGCAGGAGATCCTGGTTCAGTTTCTGGGATGGGAAGATTCTCCTGGAGAAGGGATAGGCTACCCTATCCCACTCCAGTGTTCTTGGGCTTCCCTGGTGGCTCAGATGGTAAAGAGTCTGCAACAGTGGCGGAGACCTGGATTCAATCCCCAGGTGGGAAAGATCCCCTGGAAAAGGAAATGGCAACCTACTCCAGTATTCTTGCCTGGTAAATCCTGTGGACGGAGGAGTTTGGCAGGCTAGAGTCCATGGGGTCACAAAGAGTCAGACACAACTGAGTGACTTCACTTTCTTTCTTTCATAAATCATATAATCAGTCAGCTTATTAAGTTTCCTATCAGTTTTTTTTGTTTATAATACATACAGAATAAAAAGTGAATTCACGTATTTAACATTTATTAAATATCTTGTTGAAAGAGTTTAGGTACTTCTGTATCATAATGATTGTGATTGAAACTGTTTGCAAACTGTTTTGGACCTAGATCCTTATGATATAGAAAATAAGACCATATTTGATGAGTATCTCTAGTTCTGGCATAAACCAAGATCCACTCTACTTAACGAGTTAAGATGTCCAGGGCTTATCCTCCCTGTAGCTATGACTCTTGGGCTTTTAAGTTCACCAAAATTAAAACAGAAACCAGGTGGTGGAGGTGAGTTTGATGATGAGGATAATAATGCTGACCATGATGGTGATGATTTAGATGCATTTTATATGGCTCCCTATAGAAGTCAAGCAGAGTTCCATTTTATAAATTATCACGATTTTTTTCAGTTTCCCCTCAATTGCTCCTCCTTCTGTTGTAGCCACTAGTTTCACAAGAGTGGGGGATAACAGGAACATCTTAGGAATGTATTGTTTCAGATTTCACCTTGTATCTGAACAGATTTCAGACCCTTTCTTTTCCAGTGACCTTGTTCATTTTTTTTCATTTTCCATACACAACATGACTTGGTATCCTACACCTTCAGTCCAGTTCAGTTCAGTTACTCAGTAGTGTCCGACTTTTTGTGACCCTATGGAACACAGCACCCCATTCTTCCCTGTCAGTCACCAACTCCTGGAGCTTGCTCAGACTCATATCCATCCAGTTGGTGATGCAATCCAACCATCTCATCCTCTGTCGTTCCCTTCTCCTCCAGGGAAAAGCATTCTTTGTGCTATGCTGTCCTATGCTTAGTTGCTCAGTCATGTCGGACTCTTTTTACCCCTATGGACTATATCCCACCAGACTCCTCTGTCCATGGGATTTTCCAGGCAAGAATCCTGGAGGAGGTTGCCATTTTTTTTCTCCAGGGATCTCCCTGACCCATGGATTGAACCCACATATCCTGCAGATTCTATATCACTGAGCCACCAGGGAAGCCTCAGTAGATTGATTTCAGTTCAGTCACTCAGTTGTGTCCGACTCTTTGCAACCCCATGAATTGCAGCACGCCAGGCCTCCCTGTCCATCACCAACTTCTGGAGTTCAATCAAACTCATGTCCATCGAGGTCAGTGATGCCATCCAGTCATCTCATCCTCTGTCGTCCCCTTCTCCTCCTGCCCCCAATCCCTCCCAGCATCAGAGACTTTTCCAATGAGTCAACACTTTGCATGAGGTGGCCAAAGTACTGGAGCTTCAGCTTTAGCATCATTCCTTCCAAAGAAATCTCAGGGCTGATCTCCTTCAGAATGGACTGGTTGGATCTCCTTGCAGTCCAAGGAACTCAAGAGTCTTCTCCAACACCACAGTTCAAAAGCATCAATTCTTCGGCACTCAGCCTTTGTCACAGTCCAACTCTCACATCCATACATGACCACAGGAAAAACCATAGCCTTGACTAGATGGACCTTAGTCGGCAAGGTAATGCCTCTGCTTTTGAATATGCTATATAGGTTGGTCATAACTTTTCTTCCAAGGAGTAAGCATCTTTTAATTTCATGGCTGCAGTCACCATCTGCAGTGATTTTGGAGCTCCCCCAAAATAAAATCTGACACTGTTTCCACGTTTCCCTATCTATTTGCCATGAAGTGATGGGACCAGATGCCATGATCTTCATTTTCTGAACGTTGAGGTTTAAGCCAACTTTTTCACTCTCCTCTTACACTTTCATCAAGAGGCTTTTTAGTTCCTCTTCACTTTCTGCAATAAGGGTAGTGTCATCTGCATATCTGAGGTTAGTGATATTTCTCCCAGAAATCTTGATTCCAGCTTGTATTTCTTCCAGTCCAGCGTTTCTCATGATGTACTCTGCATAGAAGTTAAATAAGCAGGGTGACAGTATATAGCCTTGACGTACTCCTTTTCCTATTTGGAGCCAGTCTGTTCCATGTCCAGTTCTAACTGATCCTTCCTGACCTGCATACAGATTTCTCAAGAGGCAGGTCAGGTGGTCTGGTATTCCCATCTTTTTCAGAATTTTCCACAGTTTATTGTGATCCACACAGTCAAAGGCTTTGGCATAGTCAATAAAGCAGAAACAGATGTTTTTCTGGAACTCTTGCTTTTTCCATGATCCAGCAGATGTTGGTAATTTGATCTCTGTTATTTTGGCTTTTCTAAAACCAGCTTGAACATCTGGAAGTTCACGGTTCATGTATTGCTGAAGCCTGGCTTGGAGAATTTTGAGCATTACTTTACTAGCATGTGAGATGAGTGCAATTGTGTGGTAGTCTGAGCATTCTTTGGCATTGCCTTTCTTTGGAATTGGAATGAAAACTGACCTTTCCAGTCCTGTGGCCACTGCTGAGTTATCCAAACTTGCTGGCATATTGAGTGCAGCACTTTCATGGCATCATCTCTCAGGATTTGAAAGAGCTCAACTGGAATTCCATCACCTCCACTAGCTTTGTTCATAGTGATGCTTTCTAAGGCCTACTTGACTTCACATTCCAGGATGTCTGGCTCTAGATGAGTGATCAGACCATCGTGATTATCTTGGTCATGAAGATCTTTTTTGTACAGGTCTGTGTATTCTTGCCACCTCTTTTTAATACCTTCTGCTTCTGTTAGGTCCAGATCATCTCTGTCCTTTATCAAGCCCATCTTTGCATGAAATGTTCCCTTGGTATCTCTAATTTTCTTGAAGAGATCTCTAGTCTTTCCCATTCTGTTCTTTTCCTCTATTTCTTTGCATTGATCACTGAAGAAGGCTTTCTTATCTCTCCTTTGGAACTCTGCATTCAGATGCTTATATCTTTCCTTTTCTCCTTTGGTTTTCACTTCTCTTCTTTTCACAGCTATTTGTAAGGCCTCCCCAGACAGCCATTTTGCTTTTTTGCCTTTCTTTTACTCTTGCCATCTCTTGTTTGACCACTTCCAATTTTCCTTGATTCATGGACCTGACATTCTAGGTTCCTATGCAATATTGCTCTTTACAGTATCGGACCTTGCTCCTATCACCAGTCACATCCAAAACTGGGTATTGTTTTTGCTTTGGCTTCATCCCTTCATTCTTTCTCCACTGATCTCCAGTAGCATGTTGGGCACCTACTGACCTGGGGAGTTCCTCTTTCAGTAGCCGATTATTTTGCCTTTTCATACCGTTTATGGAGTTCTCAAGGCCAGAATACTGAAGTGGTTTGCCATTCCCTTCTCCAGTGGACCACATTCTGTCAGATCTCTCCACCATTACCAGCCTGTCTTGGGTTGCCCTGTGGGCATGGCTTAGTTTCACTGAGTTAGACAAGGCCTAATGTGATTAGATTGACTAGTTTTCTGTGAGTATGGTTTCAGTGTGTCTGCTCTCTGATGCCCTCTTGCAACACCTACCATCTTACTTGGGTTTCTCTTACCCTGGGCATGGGGTATCTCTTCACGGCTGCTCCAGCAAAGCACAGCCGCTGCTCCTTACCTAGGACCGAGGGTATCTCCTCACCGCTGCCCTTCCTGACCTTCAACCTGGGATAGCTCCTTTAGGCCCTCCTGTGCCTGCGCAGCCACTGCTCCTTGCATGTGGGGTTTCTCCTCCCGGCTACCACCCCTGGCCTCTGGCACCAGGTGGCTCCTCCTGGCCGCCCCTGACCTTGGACATGGGGTAGCTCCTCTCGGCTGTTCCTGCACCATCGCCGCCTGGCACTCTTTGCCACTGCCCCTGATCTCGGACGTGGGGTAACTCCTCTTGGCCATCACCCTTCGGGCATGGGGTCCTCCTGGCTTCTGCCCCTGACCTTGGGTGTGGGGTAGCTCCTCTCGGCTGTGCTACACTCTACATGTAGAATGCTTTACACGGCTATAAAAATAATTGACATTTGCAATTTTACAGGGAAATATTAGGGTTTTCTAGAACTTTCAAAATTTGTCAAGCTTGTGCAAATAGGGCAGAACATTTAGGTCAGATTATTCATTATCTCTTCTGGGCTTCCCTGGTGGCTCAGATGTTTAAGAATCCTTCTTCAATAAAGAACACCTAGGTTCAATCCCTGGGTCAGAAGATCCCCTGGAGGAGGACATTGCAACCCAGTCCAGTATTCTTGCCTGGAGAATCCCATGGGCAGAGGAGACTGGCAGGCTACAGTTCATGGGGTCCCAAAGAGTAGGACACAATTGAGCGACTAAGTACATATTCATTCATTTATGATCTCTTTAGCTGAAGATATTAAAAGGCTCAGATCAGTGGAACAGCTCTGCTACTTGGGTAGGTGGCTATGCAGACATTATCACAGAGAAGAAACTGTGATCCATTTTCTCACTTATGAGGGCCTTTCTTTGTTCTTGTAACTTTCAGGATTTAATTTTCTTTTCATTCTTTTGGATAATGTACTCTAATAGAAAATTTTATTATTAAGTTGGGGAAATAGGTAGAAAAAAGTATAATATTGAATTGAAAGTAATATTGAAAGTTCTTGAAATTATGGAAAATTTCCCTATACAGTTTAGACAATTCAAAAGCTATTTAAGCTTCCATTCAATTTCCAAACCTTCTACACAGGGGGCATTTTTATTTTTCTTCTTAATAGACTTTATAACTTATCTTCAAAGAAAGTTGGCTTTTAGGCACTNCTTTTAGGCACTTTATGTGGCTGCTTCAGAAGTATCCTTTAAAGTGTCAACTTTAATGTTTAATTATTACAAAGCAATCAAACATAATTAACTTGTGTTGATGTTTTCTTGAATTGTTTATCTGTTACTTTCATTGATGTTCATTTTAGGTCAATTATCATATTTCAATATTTAGTTTCATTACATGCTTTTTATGACTATGACTATTACTGTTATTGGAGGTATATTTTATCATTTACTTGGAAAAGATTTAGGGTGCTCTTTAATGCCTTTTGTAATTAGTTAAATATATGAGGAATGCAAATTTTATTGCTACAAATTATCAGTCAATTCATTTCATCCTAGGTTAGGTAATATTTATCTGAAAAACCTAGAGCTTCACTCACTTCAAGCAAGGCTTGATGTCATATCTAGCAATACTGAGGATCAAATTTCTTTCTGTCACTCTGGTTTGAATTCAAATTCATTGTAAGATTGTCTCCCTTTGTGACTTCAGGGAGACTATTGGCTACTCCCAGGGCTGTATGATTTCTTAAGCATGCCCATTAGCATTCTCTGTGATGGTTTAAGGTTCATTATGAATGTGCAATTTAGGCCACATGTCTAAGTCAATCACCATGTATTTCAATATGAAATATTTTGATTGCTTTGCCTAGGTTATGAGCTATATCTTTGGTTCTGATGATGGAATCAGCTTCCTGAGAACTTTGTTGCATGTGATATTAATATTCTATTGCTATATTTAAAAAATATATCAAAACTTAGTGTTTTGAAACAATCACATTTAAAATACCACAGTTTCTGTGAGTCAGGAATATGGTTCCTCACAAAGCCTAAAATTCAGGTGTCAGTAGGGAGTGTAGTCATCTTAAAGCCCAACTGGGAAAATATATGCTTCCAAGTTCACTTGTATGGTTGTTGGCAAAAGTCAGTTCCTTGTGCATTATTGGGTCGAAGGACTCAGATCCTTGCTACCTAATTGGCTGCAGGCATCTCTTGATGGTGGTTTAGGGACTGTAGTCAGAGCCCAACTGGGAAAATATATGCTTCCAAGCTCATTTGTTTGGCTGTTGGCAGAAGTCATTTCCTTGTTCATCATTGGATTAAAGGACTCAGATCCTTGCTAGCTATTGGCTATAGGCATCTCTTGGTGGTGGTTTAGTTGCTCAGTCTTGCAACCACATGGACTGTAGCCTGTAAGGCTCCTCTGTCCATGGAATTTTCCAGGCAAGAATACTGGAGTGGGTTGCCATTTCCTTCTCCATAGGCATCTCTTAGCTCCTCACTACATGGGCCTCTGCAACATGACAGCTTGTTTCATCAAAGCTGCAAATCAAGAAGGCAATAAAGAATGTCTAAAAATGTTGAAGTTATATCCACTCATAAACTCAGTTTATACATACTTGTGTTAAAAATATCACATTTGTGATTCTTTTTGAATTAAAAATATTTATCTCTTTTTCTATAAGGAATGCTTAGGTTAAACAGAGATCAGTTGCAACAAGAAGAAAAGTAATCACCAAATTAAGGAAGGCAAGAGGCTTGGAAAACGGATTTTATTTAATTCAGTAGTGCCTAAGTTTTAAACTGCTAATTGTAAGTACCTAGAGGCCTTTTAACTGATTCCAGGCAAATATCCTAAAAATTGGACATGTTCTTTAAATCACTTTTAGGGGTCCCAAATTAATAGCAAAATAAGAAGTTGATCTATGAAGGATAGCAACCCTGACATCTGTCAGTCATCTGTGATCTGGAGGCAATTCTGGCAATAGAGATAAGAAAATGTTTCTTCCTGAGCATTTACTTATTAACAGTAGTGAAGTTTGAAGTCTGCATCTCTATTAGAGAAATAAGGTAGAATATTTGAATTCTATAAACCTTCCAACCTATATCAAAGGAAATATTTTAATGATTTCATAAATGAAACCACATGCCGATATTAGGTCTGATTTCCATTGTAACTGGATAAACCATATACATTTTCTCATTTATAAAAGAAAGATACTAAAGTATCAGCCATCCTCACCCTGACTTATCAAACTCTTCTGAATCAAATATGAGTATATTGGATGAGTTATTATCCCAGCCCTTTCAATGCAGCACTGAGATTTACAAGGGCCTTTTGTTTCTGGTTTAAGTGCTCCCTGAATTTGATACATTTATATTAAATTTTTATGTAGATGACAATTTCAGCATCTTAATTGCTGGTTATTTTTAGTAATATTTACTAAACAGTAATTGTGTGTTTTTCAAATTCATGCATTGGTTTATAGTCTAGTGATGAAGAAAAAAAATATCTAGGAAAGAAAGGCAATTCAAAACAGTAGGTCTTAGGTTTATGAGAATATTAGAAATAAGGAACAAGAGGAGGGAAATTTTTCATGGCTAGGGCCAATGAAGGAAGGTTTCAAAATGGAAGTCACATTTGATGCATGACTTGAAGGATAGGTGGACTTTAAAATGTGGAGATGATGGGTCAAAACTTTTGCTTCAGGGGGAGAAACAGGAGCAAAATATAGATAGCAGCAATGTACAAGCAGTGAACACAGCCAACTGGCTCAGTTGGCCTTGACTTGCACAGGCGGTGCATACAGTAAAGCCCTAATGGGCTTGGAGTCACACTCTGGATAAGCTTGAAGGCCAGATGATGGAGTTTCCATGATTTTTTGTTAGAGGAGGAGAGTTATTAGCGTTTCTGAGTGACATGGTTGAAAGGCGAGAGGCAGAGTTAAGAGACTGGTGTCATAGTGCATAAGTTGGCTACTGTACTAAGCATGGTTTTCTATAAAACCTGCTATTCAGTTAAAAAAAAAAAAAAAGGAATGACTGGCCCTGAAAATAACTTCCAGCCTTAAGTAGTTGACATCACTTGAAATTATTTTATCATTAAATGTGTCTAATAGATCAATTCCAGCTTTCAAACTATAGTTTTTCCTTTTGGGAAAATTCAACATTTTGAAACAAAAGGTAATTTTTTGGTTGTTTTGTATGTCTTCCTTGTTCCTGCTACAGGATTTTTTCCTGCTGCCGTTCAAATAAGAGCTCTATTCTTGCAACAAAGAAGATTTTCCTTTCTTTGTTTCCATCAGGCAGTGAATTTATAATCCTGTATTTCTGACATTGGGTCTGTTTCCATGGGAATGGATGTAATAGAGCATATTTGGCACTATGGACTTGATCCAGCTAAAAATATTTGTAACAGTCTGGAATGTGAGGCAGTATAAAGCTATGGGTGTTGGCTCTGCCTCAGTGTTGATGTCTTCATTGAAAATGTCAGCTTTCTGTGAAGTCAGAAAGCAATTAAAGTGGCACAGCAGGAGACAACCCTTAAGAGTTGACTTCTCTGCCACCTCAGTTAGGTTGTTCGGTTTGTTCCTAAGAATGTTTAGAAAGGTTCGTGTGTTACTAACTATAACCAAGTGAGAAGATCCTTCAGGATCCCTGTTTCAGAAGTGTGATTTTTAACTGCAGTAGAAAAAGATATAAAGAATACTAGCATAGAGAAGATGTAGCATTTGCCTTCTGCTAAGAACCTACTAACGTATATATGGAATTTAGAAAGATGATAACGATAACCCTGTATGTGAGACAGCAAAAGAGACACAGATATATAGAACAGTCTTTTGGACTCTGTGGGACAGGCAGAGGGTGAGATGATTTGGGAGAATGGCATTGAAACATGTATAATATCATATAAGAAATGAATTGCCAGTCTAGGTCGATGCAGGATACAGGATGCTTGGGGCTAGTGCACTGGGATGACCCAGAGGGATGGTACAGGGAGGGAGGTGGGAGGGGGTTCAGGATGGGGAACATGTGTACACCCGTGGCGGATTCATGTTGACGTATGGCAAAACCAATACAGTATTGTAAAGTAAAATAAAGTAAAATTGAAAAAAAGAAAAAGAAATTCTTGTTCAAGTACACTTGGGTTTCCCTGCTGGCTCAGACTGGAAGGAATCTGCCTGCAATGCAGGAGACTGGGGTTTGATCCTTGGGTCAGGAAGATCCCCTGGAGAAGGGAATGGCTACCCATTCCAGTATTCCTGAAGAATTTCATGGACAGAGGAGCATGGTGGGCTACAGTTTATTGGGTCACAAAGAATCAGACATGACTGTGGAACCAAAACTTTCACTTTTTTAAGCACACACAAAAGTTGCAGAGAGAGCAGTGCCCTGTTGACCAAGAATAACATTCTCTAATATGAAGTACTAGTTGAGGGGACAAACTAACCCCTGAATCCATTTTTTTAATGGAAAATGTATCAGTTCAGTCAGTTCAGCTCAGTTGTGTCTGACTCTTTGCGACCCTATGAATCGCAGCCAGGCCTCCCTGTCCATCACCATCTCCTGGAGTTCACTCAGACTCACATCCATCGTGTCTGTGATGCCATCCAGCCATCTCATCCTGGGTCGTCCCCTTCTCCTACCCCCAATCCCTCCCAGCATCAGAGTCTTTTCCAATGAATCAACTCTTCGCATGAGGTGGCCAAAGTACTGGAGTTTCAGCTTCAGCATCATTCCTTCCAAAGAAATCCCAGAATTGATCTCCTTCAGAATGGACTGGTTGGATCTCCTTGCAGTCCAAGGGACTTTCAAGAGTCTTCTCCAACACCACAGTTCAAACGCATCAATTCTTCCCTTGTGGCTCAGCTAGTAAAGAATCCACCTGCAATGTGGGAAAATGTATAGGATATACCAAACTTTGAACAGAGTAGTATTTCAGTATCTTCATACTTAGTTCAAATATTATCCTTGAGAATCTGTTAATGATTCTTTTTTTAATTAAAAATTTCCCAGATTTATTGAGATATAATTAAAGTATAATAATGTATAGATTTAAAGTGTGCCATGTGATAATTTTATACACTTATTTTTGAGAAATGGTAACCATAATAGTTAGCACCTTCATCACCTCATATAATTGCCATTTTTTTTTTTTTTTTTGGTAAGAATGTTAAAGATCTATTCTCTTGGTAATTTTCAAGTATATACTACAGCATTTTTAACTATAGTCACTATGCTATACATGGATTCCCCAGGATTTATATTTATTCCCCAGGATAAGGGAAAGGCTACCAACTCCAGTATTCTTGCCTGAAGAATTTCATAGACAGAGGAGCCTAGTGGGCTACAGTCCATGGACTTGCAAAGAATTGGACACAACTGAGTGACTTCTTCATGTTTTTATAGCTAGAAGTTTGCATCTATTGACTGACAATTTATCTCCCCTACTCCCCATCCCCTGGCACCTACCTTTCTACTGTCTGTTTCTGTGAGTTTGATTTTTGTTTTATTTTTCTAAATCTCACATATCAGTGACATCATATACTATTGCTTTTCCTCTGTCTTATTTCACTGCGTAATGCCCTCAAAATCTATCCATGTTATTACAAATGGCAGTATTTCATTCATTTTCATGACTGAATAACACTCCATTATGTCTGTCTACTTATTGACCTTCCATCTTCTTTATCAATTCATCTGAATCTCACACCTATTAGGTCGTTATTATCAAAAAGAGACAAAAAATATCAGAGAAGATATGGATAAAAGTAAATCCTTCTGTACTATTGATGGGAATGTAAATCGGTATAGTCAATAAGGAAGACTGTGTAGATGTTCCTAAAAAAAAAAATTAAAAGTAATCCTATGATTCAGCAATCTACTTTTGGATATTTAGACAAAATAATTGAAATCAGGAACTTGAAGAGATATGTGCACATCCATGTTCACTGCAGCATTGTTTGCAATAGCCAGGACATGGATACAACCTAAGTAACCCTCTTCAGATGAATAGATAAAGAAGATGGAAGATAGATAAGTAGATAGATATAATGGAGTATTATGCAGTCATGAAAATGAAGGAAATACTGCCATTTGCAATAACATGGAGAATACACAGAAGAACTATACAACAAAATTCTTAAAGACCCAGATAACCATGATGGTGTGATAACTCACTTAGACCCAGACATCCTGGAGTGCGAGGTCAAGTGGGTCTTAAGAAGTACACTATGAACAAAGCTAGTGGAGGTGATGGAATTCCAGCTGAAACTATTTCAAATCCTGAAAGATGATGCTGTGAAAGTGCTGCACACATTATGCCAGCAAATTTGGAAAACTCACTGGTGGCTACAGGACTGGAAAAGTTCAGTTTTCATTCCCATCCCAAAGAAAAGCAATGCCAAAGAATGTTCAAGCTACCACATAATTGCACTTATTTCACATACTAGCAGTCCATGGGGTCATGAAGAGTTGGACACGACTAAGCAACTTCCCTTTCACTTTTTACTTTCATGCATTGGAGAAGGAAATGGCAACCTACTCCAGTGTTCTTGCCTGGAGAAGCCCAGGGATGGGGGAGCCTGGTGGGCTGCTATCTATGGGGCACACAGTCAGACACGACTGAAATGACTTAGCAGCAGCAGCAGCAGCAGCAAAGTAATGCTCAAAATTCGCCAAGTTAGGCTTCAACAGTAGATGAACCAAAACCTTACAGATGTTCAAGCAGGATTTAGAAAAGGCAGAGGAACCAGAGATCAAATTGCCAACATCTGTTGGATCATTGATAAAGCAAGAGAATTCCAGAAAAACATGTACTTCTGCTTCATTGACTATGCTAAAGCCTTTGACTGTGTGTATCACAACAAACTGGAAATTCTTCAAGAGATGGGAATACCACACCACGTTACCTGCCTCCTGAAAAATCTGTATTCAAGTGAAGAAGCAACAGTTAGAGCCAGACATGGAACAATGGACTGGTTCAAAATTGTGAAAGGAGTACATCAAGGCTGGGCTTCCCAGGTGGCACTAGCAGGAAAGAACTCGCCTAGAAATGCAGGAGAAGTAAGAGATGTGGGTTCAATCCCTGGGTTGGAAAGATCTCCTGGGAAAGGGCGTGGCAACCCACCCCAGTATTCTTGGCTGGACAATCGCCATGGACAGAGGAGCCTGGTGGGCTACAGTACACAGGGTGGCAAAAAGTTGGACACAGCTAAAGTGAATTTGCACCGCACTTGCACTGCACTCACATTAAGGCTATGAGGCTATTGTCACCCTGCTTATTTAACTTATGTGCAGAGTACATCATGTGAAATGCCAGCCTGAAGCACAAGCTGTATCAAGATTGCCAGGAGAAATATCAATAAGCTCAGATACGCAGATGACACCACATTTATGGCAGAAACTGAAGAGGAACTAAAGAGACTCTTGACGAAAGTGAAAGAGGAGAGTGAACAACCTGGCTTAAAACTCAACATTCAAAAAACGAAGATCATAGCATCTGCTCTCATCACTTCATCGTTGGGGAAGCAATGGATATCATGACAGACTTTGTTTTCTTGGCTCCAAAATCACTGCAGATCATGACTGCAGCCATGAAATTAAAAGACACTTGTTCCTTGGAAGAAAAGCTATGACCAACCTAGACAGCATATTAAAAAGCAGAGACATTACTTTGCTGACAAAAGTCCATCTAGTCAAAACTATGGGTTTTCCAATAGTCATGACTGGATGTGAGAGTTGGACCATAAAGAAAGCTGAGTGCTGAAGAATTGATGTTTTTGAATATGGTGTTGGAGAATACTCCTGAGTGTCCCTTGGACTGCAAGGAGATCCAACCAGTCCATCCTAAAGGAAATCAGTCCTGAATATTCATTGGAAGGACTGATGCTGAAGCTTCAGTACTTTGGTCATCTGATGCAAAGAGCTGACTCATTGTAAAAGACCCTTATGCTGGAAAGATTGAAGGCAGGAGGAGAAGGGGATGACAGAGGATGAGATGGTTGAATGGCATCACTGACTTGATGGACATGAGTCTGAGCAAGCTCTAGGAGTTGGTGATGTGATGAAGCCTGGCAAGCTGCAGTCCATAAGGTGGCAAAGAGTCAGACACGACTGAGTGACTGAACTGAATATCTCATTTTTATTTTTATTTGCATTTCCCTTATAATTACTAATGTTGAGCATCTTTCCACATACCTGTTGGCTATTTGATTTGTATGTTTTCTTTGGGAAAACATCTATATAGTTATTAGGTACATTTTTAAATCAGATTAGGACTTCCCTGGTGGCTTTTATGGTAAGAGAGTCTGCCTACAATGTAGGAGACCCAGGTTCAATCCCTGGGTCAGGAAGATCTCCTGGAGAAGGAAATGGCAACCCACTCCAGTATTCTTGCCTGGAAAATCGCATGGACAGAGGAACCTGGTAGGCTACAGTCCATGGGGTCACAAAGAGTCGGACACAACTGAGCGACTTTACTTACTTTACTTTAAATCAGATTGTGTGTGTGTTTTCTTTATATGTTTTGGACATTTATCCCTAATCACTTATGTGAACTACAAGTATTTTCTCTTATTCTGTAGGTCGCCATTTTGTTGTTTGTTTCTTTTGCTGTGCAAAAACTTTTAATCTGATGTAGTCCTGTGTTTTGACTTTTGCTTCTGTTATTTGTGAATTTGATGTCATATAAAAAAAATCACAGCCAAAATCTGTATCAATAAATTTTCCCCTATGTTTTCTCCTCGGAGTTTTATAGATCTGGGCTTTACATTTAAGTCTTTTATACTTTTGAGTGAATTTTTATGTAGTTATAAGGCAGGGGTCCAATTCATTCTTCTGCATGTAATTGTCCAATTTTTCCAACAGAATTAAAAAAAAATTTAATGGAGTATAGTTGATTTACAATATTTTGTTAGTTTCTGCTGTACTGTAAAGTGAATCAGTTGTATAATACACATGCTCACTCTTTTTCAGATTCTCTTTCCATACAGGTACTCACAGAGTATTGAGTACAATTGTCTGTGCTATTTACTAGGCATAGGTCTTTATTAGTTATCTATTTTATTTGTATTTTTTAAAACTTTGTTTTTATAGTAGGTCCCTGTTGGTTTTCTATTTTAAATAAAGCAAGTGTATACATGTCAATCTCAAATTCCCAAACTATCTTTCCCCCACAACACTCTCTCCCTGCTAACTATAAGTTCATTCTCTAAGTCTGTGAATCTGTTTTATAAATAAGTTCATTTTGATCATTTTTTAAGATTCCATCTATAAACAATATCATATGATATTGATCTTTCTCTGACTTACTTGACTCAGTATGATAATCTCCCATCCATTTATATTGCTACAAATGGTATTATTTCTTTTTAATGGCCAAGTAATACTCCATTATATATACACATACGCACACACACACACACACACACACACACACCACATTGTCTTTATCCATTCACTTGTTGATGGATAATTAGGACACTGAATGCCTTTTTTTTTTTTTTTGCTATATTCTTGGCTCTCTTGTCAAGTTGACTGTATATGGGAGGATTTATTTCTGGGTTGTGACTCTATTCCATTGATTTATGTTTTTATTTTTATGCCAGTTCATACTGTTTTGATTATTACAGCTTCATAGTATAGTTTGAAATGAGGACTTGTGATGCTCATTCAGTTCAGTTCAGTCACTCAGTCATGTCCAACTCTTTGCGACCCTGTGAACCACAGCACATCAAGCCTCCCTTTCCATCACCAGCTCCTGGAGTCTGCCTAAACCCATGTCCATTAAGTTGGTGATGCCATCCAACCATCTGATCCTCTGTTGTCCCCTTCCCCTCTTGCCCTCAATCTTTCCCAGCATCAGGGTCTTTTCAAATGAGTCAGCTCTTCGCCTCAGGTGGCAAAGTATTGGAGTTTCAGCTTCAACATCAGTCCTTCCAGTGAACACCCAGGACTGATCTCCTTTACTTTCCTTAAATCAGGTATTTTGAATTCTTTATTGAGTAAACTGTATATCTCCATGGCTTTGTGGTCAGTTATTAGAGGACTACTGTGATCTTTTAGTGGTGTGTTCATTCTTTGATTTTTCATTTTTCCTGAGGGTTGTTGTTGCTGTCTTCACATTTGAAGACAGTCTCCTAGTCTTTATCAACGTACTTTGGAAAATAAATACCTTCTATCAGCCACTAGAAATTCTGAGGCTTTCTCAGAACTTCTGTGGATATGCCTGCTTGATGTTTCTTGCTCACTCTTGTGACAAAATTCTTAAGATTATATGACTTTTCTTGATTCTGCAAAGCGTCAGCCTGGGTGCTAACAGTCTTCCTTTTAGTTTTCCAAGGTCAGAAGTAAAGCTCAAATTTGCTGGTTTTCCCTGATCCAGAGATTCTGGCAGAATTTCTGCAAATGCTCACTAGCTGTCTATCAAAGCTTTTTGTCATTGCTGTTGGGAGTATGTACAAGGAGCTGGATACAGGATAGGGATATATGTGGGTAAATCATGTAGAACACCGGGGTGACAATTGGCTGGTTTGGGGTCTATGTGCAGGGAACCCCTAGTGGTCATGAGCAGGCTTATTCATACGGTCAGAGTGTAATTGGTAAGATCCATGTCCCTTTAACACCTTCTGAAGATTCTATCTATCTCAGTCTCTTCTCACTCCCCAGTTGTATAAGTCATGGATGATGTGAGAGAGAAATGGGCTTTTTTGGCTGCATTCTGTATAGCTGGGGAAGCCAGGGACTCACTCACACACTTTTACTTTTCCCTGTAGGAGAATCATATACTGAGATGATCTCTCTTGGCACTGAGCAGTATCATGTTGGGAGAGATGATAATTCAGATAAAATCAAACTCTTCCTGTTTCTCTCTTTAATGTGTCCAAATTTGTGTTTTTTTTTTTTCCCCTCCAGTGGTCTTCTGGAATTTCTCCACTGGAAAGTTTTACTTCCACAAAAGCTCTTTTGTCTGTGGGTGATTGTCTAAGATAGTGTTCTCCAAAGTCTTCTGGACTGTGGTTGAGAGGGGCTGGAGCCAGTTCACAGGACACTGTAACATCCACAGCTAATACTGAGATCTGTATCCTCTTACCCAGTACATGGGTGGGCAAAGCTGTTTATGGGTCCTGTGGCATCTTGTGTTCAATCCCATAGCTCCTATCAAGGTACTGTGGGTGGATGCCTAGTTATTGTTGAGGAAGGGGTACAAATGAGAGATGTTTTATTTGGCTTTGTTGCTAACATCACTCCAAGGATTTCTTTGATTTTGGATTTTTAAAAAGGAATATGGAAAGATTATTTAAGGACAGTTGAAACTTTAATATGAACAATTACTTACTTTGCTGCCAGTTTATCATGAAGGTGAAGTCACTCAGTCATGTCCGACTCTTTGCTACCCCATGGACTGTAGCCCACCAGGCTCCTCAGTCCATGGAATTTTCCAGGCAAGAGTACTGGAGTGGGTTGCCATTTCCTTCTCCAGAGGATCTTCCCAAGCCAGGGATTGAACCCGGGTCTCCCACACTGCAGGCAGACGCTTTACCATCTGAGCCACCAGTTTATCATGAACACCTGTGAATCACTACTTACTGGTTTCCTTTGTTCTCTTGTAGCTATATCTTGAGTTGACTGTGCAAAATATCCTTTCCATATAGTCAGTCATGTAATTTGAATAAGTTTGTGTCCATCCTCAAACATTTCTGGGGGCTCTCAATGGTTATTCCAAACATATACCCTAGTGCTTGCTTCAAGGATATATAATAATGGTAGATTATATTATTTTGACAAATATTTATACCTTCATGTTCCTATTCATATCAATGATCTATGTGGCCAATGTAACATGTTTTGGCCAATGCCAATGGTATACGAAGAGTGATGATCTATGCCATATCCAAGAGATTACTTTAAATGTCCTGTGTGTCAGAAAATGGGTGCATCAGTCAGGAATTACAAGGGGAACAATTATGATGAGTTTTATAGGATGAGGAATTTATTTTGAGAATTAGAACTTACATGTCAAAAGAGGTAAAAGAAGATATAGACAGAGAATTTGAATATCAGAGAAATCATAAATGAATCTCTTCTGAGATCCATTAAGCAAAGAAAGAAAAGTTTGTGCTGAGGTATGTTGCTATGTGCACTGACAGCCAAACATTTACTGATGAGTTATTCAGTTGCTAAGTCATGTACGACTCTTTGTGACCCCATGGACTGTAGCATGCAAAGCTTCCCTGTCCTTCACTATCCCTGAGTTTACTCAAACTCATGTCCATTGAGTCAGTGATGCCATCCAACCAACTCATCCTCTGTTTTCCCTTTCTCCTCCCACCATCAATTTTTCCCAGCATTAGCATCTTTTCCAATGATCCTACCCTTCGCATCAGGTGGCTAAAGTATTGCAGCCTTAGCATCAGTCCTTCCAATGAATATTCAGGGTTGACCTCCTTTAAGATTGCTGTTGAAGGGACTCTCAAGAGTTTTCTTCAGCACCACAATTTGAAAGCATCAATTATTCAGCACTCAGCCTTCTTTATGGTCTAACTCTCATATCCATACGTGACTATTAGAAAAACCATAGCTTTGACTAGATGGGCCTTTGTTGGCTAAGTGATGTCTTTGCTTTTTGATAGGTTTGTCATAGCTTTTCTTCCCAGGAGCAAGTGTCTTTTAATTTCATGGCTACAGTCACTGTCCTCAGTGATTTAGGAGACCAAGAAAATAAAATCTGTTACTGTTGCTACTTTTTCCCCATCTATGTGCCATGAATTTATGGGACTGGATGCTATGGTCTTAGGTTTTTGAATATTGAGTTCTAAGCCAGCTTTTTTACTCTCCTTTTTCACCCTTATCTAGAGGCTCTTTAGTTCCTGTTTGCTTTTTCCATTAGTGGTGTCATCTGCATATCTGAGGTTGTTGGTATTTCTCTCGGCAGTCTTGATTCAAGCTTGTGCATCATTCAGCCTGGCATTTCACATGATGTACTCTGCATATAGGTTAAATAAGTAGGGTGGCAATATACAGCCTTGACATACTCCTTTCCCAAGTTTCAACTAGTCCTTGTTCCATGCCTGGTTCTAACTGTTACTTCTTGATCTGCATACACGTTTCTTAGGAGAAAGGTAAGGTGATCTAGTATTCCTGACACCACTATTGGTCAATAAGATAGCATTCAAAAAGGATACTTAAATGCAGAGCAAAAAAGAACAAGACTAAATTACAGTGCACCCAGTCTATGTGTAACTAGTCTTATCTGTATTGAGTCCATAAACTTTTGACTTTCTCATCTGTTTATCATGATATCTTACTCTGATGTTCTTCAGGCAATAATGGTCACTGGTTCACTTCTGGCTAACATATATAAAGCAAAATTGTCTTATGATCAACTCTAATATGAAGTTTTAGAGGGAAATAGATTCTGGAAAACAGTTTTAAGCTTAACAGATGGATAGTACAGGATACTGAAATGGCTATTTGCCAAATTGAAACTACTCTTTCAACCTGGATCAGGATAAAGAATACATGTAATTGAACCACAGCTGGAATAGAGTTTCAGTTAACCAGCAGCTCTTATATAACATGAACAAAAAAAAATATTTGTAGTCAACTGAGAGGTTGGAGTTGTTTGTAATTGTAGCATACTTGACTCACAGGGAAATTGATACTAGAAGTGATGTACTGCCCAAACCCAGAGCCAAAAATATATATCATTTCTTTTATTGTTGGCTAGGGAGGAAACAGGAATCTGGAAAAAGAGTGACCTGTATTTTCAATAAAATGCACAATAGATAACTTGGAGGACAAATAATGACATAATAAAATTGTCTAGCCATTCCATAAATGCAAAGGAAAAAAGAGACATACATATTGGAATGGAATAATTAAAACTTTCTATATAAACAGAACATTATCTCTGTAGAACACAGCAAGACATTTCTAAAATACTGATGGAATTAAGAAGTCAAATTAGTGAATTCCCATGATAGAAGATCAATATAAAAATGATATTTTTAAATTCTGCAACTAAGAAACAGAAAATAAAAATAGAGAGGCATTTCCAATAAAATAAAAAGTGTAAAATATACGCAAGCAAACAGAAGATGTTAAAGACCCGTGAACTGAAAAACTAAACATTACCTAGAAAAATGAGAGTGAAAGTGAAGTCATGTCGGACTGTTTGCGACCCGTGGACTGCAGCCCACCAAGCCTCTCCGTCCATGGGATTCTCTAGGCAAGAATACTGGAGTGGGTTGCCATTTCCTTCTCCATAGTGAAATGAAAGAAAATGCAAACAAATGAAGTGATATACTAAATTCATAGATTGGAAAACCTCAACATTATCAAGATGTCCAATCTCTCTCAATTCATCTGAAGAGTCAAGGGAATAACAATCAAAATTCCAGCAGATCCTTTTTGTTGAAATTTGAACAATAATTTAAAATTTACATGAAAATACTAAGGACCTAGAATAGCTAAAACAATTTTTACAAAGAAAAAAATGAGTAATTTTTTTGCTTGACTTAAAAATTGATGGAATAGAAGAGAGATTCCAGAAATAGAATTACACATAGTATATTAGTTGATTTTCAACAAAGTTACCAAGGGAAGTCTTTGTGAGAAATGATAATTTTCAACAAGTGATACTGAGACAACTGAATATCTGCATTGAAAAAAAAAGAAAAACTAAAACCCAACTTAGTGCTTTACATATAATACATTCACTATGGGCTATAGACATAAATGTAAAACCAAAATAAATATATTTGTATAAAATAGTAGAGATTCTTTAAAACCTTGGAGTAAGCAGATTCCTTTGGTCACATAAAGCAGTAAACATTAAAAAATGATAAATTGGGCTTTGGCAAAATTAAGTGTATTTATTCTTTGAATAGTCATTGGAAGGACTGATGCTAAAGCTGAAGCTTCAATACTTTGGCCACCTGATGCAAAGAGATGACTCATTGGAAGAGACCCTGATGCTGGGAAGATTGAGGGAAGGAGGAGAAGGGAATGTCAGAAGAGGAGATGGTTGGATGGCATCATCAATTCAATGGACATGAGTTTGAGCAAATTCTGGGAGATAGTGAAGTATAGGGAAGCCTGGCATGCTGCAGTCCATGGGGTCTCAGAGTCATACATGACTAAATGACTGAACAACAACAACATGTTAGTAAAGCCATTCCGTTTATATTATGGGACTCCTTGTATTATTTGTAATATATATGTTATATTAGATCAATTATTTTTAATAGCCAAGACTTTTATAAATTTTAATCCACAAAGGATTTGATAAACAAATTATTATATTCACACAGTGGAATACTACTCAGCAATAAGAAGGGATGATTAATTGAAAAAAACATAGAGATATGTAACAACATGGATGAATCTTTTTTTTTTTAAATTTTTATTTTAACTTTAGTTTACTTTACATTACTGTATTGGTTTTGCCAAACATTGACATGAATTCACCATGAGTGTACATGCATTCCTAAACATGAATCCCCTCCCATCTCCCACCCCATACCATCCTTCTGGGTCCTCTCCTTGCACCAGTCCCAAGCATCCTGCATCCCGCATCGGACATCGACTGGCGATTCGTTTCCTACATGATAGTATACATGTTTCAATGCCATTCTCCCNCCTTTTCTCCACACCCTCTCCAGCATTTATTGCTTGTAGACTTCTTAATCTCAAAAATATACAAGCAACTTATGCAGCTCAATTCCAGAAAAATAAATGACCCAATCAAAAAATGGGCCAAAGACCTAAATAGACATTTCTCCAAAGAAGACATACGGATGGCTAACAAACACATGGATGAATCTTTTAAAAAAGCTTAGGGGCAGAAGCCAGACACAAAGAGTTAATGTTGTATGATGAGGGTTGGCAAACTTTCTGTAGAGTTTTTAAATCCTTTAGGTTTTCTGAGCCATACAGTCTCTGTCACAACTACTCTACTCTGCCATGATAGCATGAAATCAGTAATAAACAAGGTGAAAATGGGGCTATGTTCTAAGACTTTGCTTTCAATAATAGGTGTCAAGGTTGGTTTGGCCCATGAGCTATAGTTTGCCAACGCTTGCTGTATGAGTTTATTTATATGAAGTTCAGAAACAGGCAAAACTAACTTACAGAAATAGAATTCAAAATAGTGGTAACCTAAGGTGGCATTAGGGTGGAAAATTCATTGCTAAGGAGCAGGAGAGAATTTTCTAGTGCAAAGTGAATGTTGTATATTTTGATTGGCATGGCAGTTACACAGAGTATACATTCGTTAAGGCTCATTAACTTACGTAGAAAGAACAACATGTGCAGAGGTATGGAAGAGACAAGAAACAACACGGAGAGTGCAATTTTAATTTTTCTAGGTTTAATTTCAGACTTCTAGATTACTTAGGTCTGTAACTCGATGTTAAATTAGGACTCAACATAAGTTTCTAGAAGTTCCAAGACTTTTTCTGCCAAATGTCTCTTCATTCTCAAGCAAGGATGGAATCTCATCAGGACTTGCAAAGGAGGATGAAGAGATGGTCCAATATACGCTTTGTAATCCTCAGCTCCTCACCTAGTTCAAGTATATTAAATAGCTGGCATAGAACTGTCCAAATTTGGTATGTCTGTGTGTGTCAAGGGAGTGGTTCTATGGAGAGAATGCTAGTATGCTGTTGGCCCCTTCTTCTACCTTGAAGAGGTGATTTCCTCCTTACGTGAGCCTATAGGGTCTTCAAGGAGACAAATTGAAGAACTTCACCTATGTCTCCAGTTGGCTGAATGAAGATAGTCTTGTATCCACACCTGAGAAAGCCAAGAGGCAAGAGATGGTAGCCAGAGAGCAACCCGTATAATAGAATGGGACATGGTAGCTTTTGAAATACTTTTTGTGCCCAGAGCTATTTCAGGCAAAGGACGATCCATTTTCCAGGAAAAAATGTAAGCTTTTGTTCAAGAGGAATAAGGTACCTCCCAAAGAAAATTTTTTTTATAGAGTTTCTTGAACAAAAAGCATTCACCCATAGCATAAGGAGCCTTGGCTAAGGACACTGCTAGTGTCCCCAGCAATGGAAGTACTCTGAAGAACCATAAATAATCTCCTGTAAAAAGAATGGTGTTTTTTTTTGTTTGTTTGTTTGTTTTTGTTTTTGTTTGAACTGGCCAGCCTAAGGGAAACTAACACCAAATTATATCTGTGTCAGCCAAGGGAAGTTTTCTTGTCCTTTGCCTCTTCTTCTTTCCCTATTTCAATCCTGAGGATCTAGAAACAGCCCATGGTGTGGGAAAGCAGAAATGAGAGCTTCAGATGGAAAAAAAAAAAGAAGAAACTGACCCCATCACATTTTCTTTTGTGGCAGCCAGCCTGGAAGCAGGCCCACTTTGAAAATTCAAGACCTTATACTGTAGATATTTTTTAAAATTTTAGTAAGTATGCGGATTTGTGAATGTCCTGCATAAAGCTCGCCTAATTCCAAGTATCTGTGGCCCATAGGTTGGGAATTGCCTCTTTGAAGAATCTCTGTGTTAGTTTAATCCAAAGGGTTGACTTTCTAGTCATTTCTTAAGTAAAACAAAATGCTTTAAACCCTTTTGGCTCTTCAGCTTTATCTCCTATTCTGCTTCGTTGTTTCTCAGACACGTAAGATTCATTTAAGCCCTCCTATCTTTGGAGAAGTGAATGGCAATCCACTCCAGTATTCTTGCCTAGAGAATTCCATGGACAGAGAAGTCTGGTGGGTTACAGTCTGTGGGGTCGCAAAGAGTCGGACACAACTGAGCGACTAACACACACAAGCCCTCCTATAGCTCTTCTCTCTCTTGATAGTCTGTTAAATACTTTTTCAGAACCCAAAGCAGTTCTTTGCTATTTCCTGGATTCATTTTGTACTTACTTTTTTGCCCTTCTGTCATTCCTTTAGAGGCTCTGTGGAAGTACTCTCTACCTTTTGAAATCACCCATCTTTCATGGCCTATCTCAAATGTTGCTTCCTTCATAAATGATATTTCTAACTCAACCAGAATTTTGTCTCTCTGTGAAACCTTATTACCATGTTATGGCTTATAGTATTTAATATGTTCTCTGTTGTAGTATAACTATTTATTTTATTTTATTTTTAACTAGTAAACTAACATATGCATGGTTTCTTTAAAATTCCAATGACATAATATAATAGTGAAAACTATAAATCTACATTCAATTGAGTAGCCACCCTCATCCCTGTTTCCACTCCACCATGTAATATCATTGAGACTTTGATGTTTATTTTCAGGTTTCATATTTGTGAAATAGTACTACATAGTTACATGGTTGATAAGACTAACCAAGATAGTTTATAAAAATACATAACACAGTACCTGGCATATAGTGATTATTCAGTTTTTTTTTATTATTGTGATTACATTATTGTTAACATCCTTTCAGATTTTTTCCATTGCATTTATAAAATTTTTAATAACCTGCATATCATTACATATACGCACATAATATTTCTTTTTGAAAATGTAATACAAACAATGTATATATTGTTAGCACATTCTCATCCCATGTCAAACATGGGATTTTACAATTCTGATGCTTTGCTGTGAAAATGTTGTCTTGAATATACTCATATTCTGCTTTCTGTTTAAATATTTCTGAAGGATGGATTCTTAGTAAAAATTTGCTTTATCAAAACTTATAAATATTTTAGAGTTTGATAGGTACTACTGTAGAAAATTGCCTTATTTCACCATACCTTTATTAGGATCAGGTATTGGGGATTTTTAAAAATTTCTTTTGAACATTTGGATGGAAAAATGATATCCCATTATTATTTTAATGTACAATTCTCTGATCACTGACAAGTCAAAGGATCTATTTATTTCTTTTTCTGCTAACTGATCTCTGTTTAATTTTCTCAATTTTAATTAGGGTCGCTGTCTTTTTCCTGTATCTGGTGTATTGTCCCACATTGTCTAGTACAGCTATGTACAAACATCACCTTACTAAGTTCTATAAGAGAATCTCCTTGGATTTTAATTGTAATTAGGTGGATTTGTAAAATATATAAAATTTAATGGGGAGAATTTGATAATACTTAGTTTGCCATCCAGATTCAGAGACTATCACTCATTTATTACGTAACACAATGCCATTGAATATTGCTTGGTATCCTTGCTTACTTGAATATTTGAAGTGATATATGTCCTGGCTTCTACATATATGCATGTGTGTTTCTAATTTGGAAAACTCAGTTATTTGACCTCTCCTCTTCTTTTGTTGGAGAGGAAGGAGGATAAAAAGATAATAAATTTTAAATGTTGGAAACAATGCTTTTTTAAGGCTTCTAACTTTCCCTCTAGAATTAGAATGGGGGAAACAATAAATTTGGTTAGTATGAGTCTGAGAGAACTATACTGATATAACAATTTTAAATTTGACATGATTTTAAATGGAAATATGGCTGTTCCTTAGGCATCTACATCACTTGTATAATAGCAAGGTTCAACTACTCAATATGGCTGTGTACTACAGAAATATGGAGTTCTAAAATCTCATTTCTCCTTTCCACTGTTTATGTGCATAACAAACATAATAAAATTGAATGACTATAATAATGTTCTCTATATGTAAGCCATTTTAATAATCCTGTCCCATCAGGAAAGCACAAATGTCATTTTAGTGCCATCTACACATTTTGGTTAGATAGCATCACTGACTCAATGGACATGAATTTGAGCAAACTCCAGGAGATAGTGGAAGACAGACGATTCTGCTGTGCTGTCATCTGCAGGGTCACAGAGAGCTGGACATGACTAGTGACTAAACAACAAAAACACATTTTGGAGTCTTCTTAAGTTTTGATGGCTATATGAGAAAACAATTGTAATGGTAATAAATGTTTTCCATTTTTTTTTGTAGAAGGTAAAAGATCTAATCTCAAGATATAGCAAAGCTTTGAATTGACAACAGGAGGAATTTACTTCCCAATAAAAGGATGATTCTTATGAAGGGATTTCTGAGCATCTCTGCTCCCAACAAAAGAGCTTGAAAACACAATATTTAAGGACAAGTTTTCTTTGACTAATTTTATGGGGATCTCCATAAACCAAACAATTAGCTCAGAGCAGAAGGATAAATCTTTTTATATAAACTTTCACAGTTTGGGTGTATTTGGTAACTGAGCCTTCTTTTTCAGATCACCAAATTTAATGAAACTTGGATAGTTATAGGATGGGAAACTTCATAAATAAATACAAGCTGCATCATACTAACCTAGAGTCTGGAATGATTTAAAATATTTCCTTTGATATGATTCCCAAATTCTATATAAAAGTAAAGTAATAATGCAGAAATAAAACATAATGTGGCATGTCTAGAACTTTTATAACTAGCCTGACTTTGAAACTGAGTAAAATGAGTAAGAGATCAAAGCTTTAATGACTTTAGCTTCTCTCGCTCCCTTTTTTCCCCCCTTTTGGGAAGGCTGGTCATTGGGAAACAAGAACAATTGACACTTCAAAATAAAATTATATATTTAGTTAAGAATATAACATTGATCATCTCATAGTAAAGATTCATAGTTACTATGAGATGGGGGTCTTTAAATTTTTATTTCTACTGCATTTGTCTAAGTAGTTTAGAAACAGTTTGCCAGGCGTGTGCTGAAAAAAAAAAAAAAACCAACAACAGCTAGGAGAGGAGCAATTCTGAATATACTAGTAATAAAATATATTATTAAGTGAACTATTATAGAATATATTCTTCAGTTGAATATGAATCTGCAGGAACATATTACTACATGTTATGATAGAACAAAACTATCAAATACCTTCCTTTCCCTGGTCTTTTAAGTTCTATCATTTAATAGAGCAGATTGTGTGCTTAGGAGGGGGAACTAGCATTGGGCAATTCCAAAGAGAGCTAAATGAAAAATCAAATTGATTTGGTCTTATAAAATACCAGTGACTTTGATTTTTGTGTTCAATTTATGCTTCTGTGCATTTTCAGGGACATCATTTCTAACAAGATTGCATGATTTGGACATGTGCAAGCTGAAGTACTTAATTACCCCCTGGAATGAACCAATTAGATTTTTGACTAGATTTCTTTTGTCAAGAAGCTGCTCTTTCAGGTCTTGAGCTGAATTCAGTAATTTTGTTTCTGATAACATTAGCTATACCACTGGCTCTTAAACTTGGGCGTAGATCAGATTCACCTGGAGAGGTTGTTAAACCGCAGACTCAGTCTCTTCCTCAGGAGTAAGTAGTTTAGTAGACGAGGCAGAGAGCTCAGTGATCTCAATAGCTAACAGTTCTCAGGTCCTGCTGACCGTAGTTTGGAGACGCATTGGCTTAATATCCTGTTTGGTTTATAGCGTCCGCTTTCTCTTCCTCTTCAGACCTGAAGGTACCTGTTTCTGAGCCTACTGATTTGGAATTTCTTTGTATTTTTATCTTCTGGAACAGTGGAAAGCTAAGAAAGAGGTGTGTACTAATCCCCTCCTCAGGAAGTCAACGTTAAGTCCACCATGCTCCTCAGTTTGGCTGAATTTATGCTCTGGTTCTGAAGGTAACTTTAAATTTCTTAATTTCTCTGAAGTGTCCTAAATTTCTCCCTTCACAGTCTTCTTAGTGGTTTTCTTTTTGTTGTTGTTGTTCTAAGTAACAGCCTTCTAATGCATCCCTACTTTTTCCAATAGATTTTTTAAGTTCTACCCAGATAAATTTTCCACAACACTGCTTTGCCTATACATTCTTTCCTGGGAGATTAAGTGATATATATGAATAAGAATTTTAATGCATCATTTAAATCGTTCATTTTCTTAAAATCCTGCAATTGTTCCCAATGCCTAGAAACGTTTCCTACTGTTGACCTATAAGCTCGGAAATGTGATAAAAATTTCCTGGAGTGAACCCACTTCCTGACTGTCTCTTAGGTTTTGTTGCAGTTGTTTAGATTAATTTCCCCACCCTCACATCCACGTCTAGGAATTTAGATTATTTGCTTGTTGATACTGAAACTAAGGTTTGGAAATGTGGGTTAAAAACAAACCTCTAAATACTGAACATGAACTTTGTCTCCCTCCACTCTGCCTTTCACCTCTACTATTTTCTTCTCTAGAGAGGCTAGGGTTTTTTCTCTTCCAGACACATTTCTAAAACATTCTACACCATCTTCCTGCATGGATTTCACTCTTAAATTTCACTTCTTAATGTACCCTAGTCCTTCTTGTTCTTTAAACAACAGCATACTCTTCTACCTTGTAGCCCCTGTGGAGTTTTCCCTGAGTTTCTGCACACTCCTAAAAAGTCTCCCTCCACAGATGTGCCTTGTTCTTCTCATGAAATCCTTTAGGACTTAGTGTCTTTTGTATTCTTCCTATTCTCTGTACCCAGTGGAGTGAAACTCTGTGTCCTATACAAGTTAGAGCTTATCTGACTATTATTGTAGTTGGTGTGTTTTTATAAATAATGTTTGCTAGTGATTTAAAAAAAAAAAAATTCTAAGAAAACAAAGCAGCAATGACTTGGTATCCTGCTGAAACACAAAATAAGATAGCCAAATTCTTGGGCTTTTGTATGTATAGTTCTCAGGTGGTGCTGTAGTAATTTTGAAATGGAAGAAGCCTAAGAGGATAGTCTATGCCAATACCCTTTTTATTGTCTCAGGGGGCTAGGTTAGTGTTGATGTGGTTTTTCCATCCTAATATCTGGATATCAAGCTGGTGATAACTGATACAGGCATGATGGCTTACACAATCTTCCTCATGAATGTTCTCAGGTTAATGTTACAGAAGTTACAAGGCATGTATATATCCTTTGAAATTTTTGTAATACAATGAGCAGATTTACTTGATGTATATCTACGATTTCTCTTTTTTATTTTATCTGATCACTTCTGGCTGGAGAACTGCTAGCTACCTTATTTTCAATGATTATGTATCATGTTTATTATTTACATTCTTAAATATTCATATGTCATTAGAATGTTGAAAAAGCTAATAGTTAAAATTTACTCATGAGTTTACATTAATATATTAATGAAATCTGATTTTTTTTTCTCAATTCTGCATCTTATTTTTCAATTTAGCGTTGACTCCTGTTACTCATTAGTGTTTTCACTAGGATTTCAATAGAGATTGACTTATTCTTTGAATGATAAGAATGAGCTGGTTGTATAAGTGTGAATGATTATTTTTCTACCTTTAACCTCATTAAAATGTAGTAAGAATCAAGAGGAGAAGCAAATGAGAAACAAGTTTGGCAGTGCTCTAATAGTGTAAATTGGGAGCCATCCATATTGGCAGATGGTTTGACTAGTTTGACGAATGTGGCTTGTTAAATTAATTGATAAAGAAGCAAATTTCAGAAAGGGTTTATGTGGTTTTTCTTGGTAGTCAAATCTAAATCTGTAGCTTTGAAACTTACAGAGTACAAAATTTGGTTACTATGCATGTTGCACATCCAGGACTACGGGAATGGCTGCGTTTAGGGATTCCCTTTTGTTTGTCAAGGAGAGTAAGAAAATCGGTTTTTAGCTTTCCCCTCCTCCTCTCTCCTACACTTAGCATAGTGTATAAAAAGGCTGCAGTTGGCATTAACTTGTACAATCAGTCTCAATTACTGGTGTGATTCTCATTCTGTCCAAATTTTAACGTTCTAAAGGAGTATGTGTCACTCTTAATCAAAACTCTTAGTACCAAAAGTGAATAAGTTAATAATAAGAATAGTACTGCCCAATTTACCTCAAACATAGCATTTTAGAATCTTCTCTCGAGGTCGACTGTAAGCAGGGAATATCTCAGCAGTAAGCTCTTCTACTATGCTGCATTTTCTTACATATAAATAAAAATATGTGAAGTTTTTATTTCATTATTTCAGATGTGTTTGAATCTCTAAGTAGACTATTATAGATTAATGTTACTTCTTTAATCAATGTTTCCCTTGAGCTCAGCATATCCTATTCACTATGAATGTGACTTCTTGGCAAAAGTTGCTAGACACTGTGTAAAAACCAACAGATGGCCAATGTTCATAGACTTTTATTCCGCATATTTTATGTAGTTCTGACATGTTCAATCTCAGCTTACTAGATTCAATGATACCTGCAAAGTGGTATTCGTTCAAGTTCAAACAGGATTCTATTTAGCCCATTTCCCATAAACCCTTTCTAAGCAATTGCCTACCCAAACCATCCTGTTCTTGATGTAGCTGCTATACTTTCTAGCATGAAACAAAACTATAGGCAAGGGGAAAACCAGAGGGTTATAGGTTACAAGAATATTTTTGTCTGTTTTATGAATGCTTATTTCTTTAGTAATAAATTGAAGGATTTAAAAATGCAATATCTTATTTCCAGATTCTAAAGTTCTATGATTATTTGACCTTACATATAGTGAAAGGNGTTTCTTGGTTTGTTTACATGGGGAGGTAGAGAAAGCTCTCTGGTGTCTCTTCTCAAAAGGACTAATCCTACTGCATCAGGGCCCCACCTTTATGACCTCATTTAATCTTAATTATTTCCTTAGAGTATCATCTCCAAATACAGCCACACTGGGGATTAGGGCTTCAATGCATGAATGATGGGGAGTGGGGCACAAACCTTCAGACCGTAACACACTTTCATTTCCCTTTCTGACAACAGGTCTTTCATTTCATGCTCTGTGACCGTATTGTTTCCCTCTGTAGCTTCATGTGTTGTGTTGCTTCCTTCTTTCTGGTTTTTCCACTGCTGAATTGTACTAGGCTGCAACTTACACTCTGTGTATGGTGCTACTTTACATGGCACCTTCAATACCCTTAACATTCGGAAGAGTCTACTCTCTGTTTCTTATAGAATCTTTTTTTCCTACTCCTTATTTTCTTGTGGTTGGAGAAAAAGCTTTTCTATGGGTGTGGTAGAAAGAATTATGGGTACTCCTTCCTCTCCAAAGGGTCTGAGTCGAACCCGGATCTCCTGCACGGCAGGCAGATGCTTTACCCTCTGAGCCACCAAGGAGATCGTCTTAATACCAAGAACCTGTAAATATGTTACATGGCAATAGGGAATTAAATTACAGATGAAATGAAGGAGGCTCACGGTTGATTTTTTTTTTTTTGCTTTTAAAGACATTTTATATAAAAATAAAATACTATAAGAAAGAAGTTATTGCATTAGAAGTGTTTGCATTAGAAAAAAGGAAATGTTGAAGTTACTTTCAATTAGGAATATAAAATGGGTAAATGTGTACACACAATTAAAGTGTATCAATTTAAGATGTAGGAATGCATCTAAATTAGCTATAAAATGATAAGGATTTTTTTTTTAGGGTTGTGGACTTTTTATTTTTTATTTTTTTAAAATATAAATTTATTTATTTTAATTGGAGGTTAATTACTTTACAATATTGTCTTGGTTTTGCCAACCAGTTGATTTTTAAATGAGATTATCCTGAATTATCTAATATAATTACAATATCCCTTTAAAGTGGAAGAAGCAGGCAGAAGAGTTAGAATCAGAGATGAGAAGATGCTCTGATACTGGATTTGAAGATGGCTGAAGGGATCACAGAAGTGTAGCTGACCTCTGTAAGCTAAAATAGTCGAGGAAATTGATTGTCTTTAATGCCTTCAGAAGGAACACAGCCCTGTCAAAATCTTGGTTCTAGTCCAATAAAACCCTTTTCAGACCGTACTGTAGATCTGCAAATCTATAAATTGTTTTGATTTTTAAACCATTAGTTCAGTCGCTCAGTCATGTCCGACTCTTTGCGACCCATGAACCGCAGCACGCCAGGCCTCCCTGTCCATCACCAACTCCCGGAGACCACCTAAATCCATGTCTATTGAGTCAGTGATGCTGTCCAGCCATCTCATCCTCTGCCGTCCCCTTCTCCTGCCCTCAATCTTTCCCAGCATCAGGGTCTTTTCCAATGAGTCAGCTCTTCGCATCAGGTGGCCAAAGTAATGGAGTTTCAGCTTCAGCATCAGTCCTTCCAGTAAACACCCAGGACTGATCTCCTTTAGGATGGACTAGTTGGATCTCCTTGCAGTCCAAGGGACTCTCAAGAGTCTTCTCCACACCACAGTTCAAATGCATCAGTTCTTCAATGCTCAGTTTTTGTCACAGTCCAATTCTCACATCCATACATGACTACATGGACCTTTGTTCGCAAAGTAATGTCTCTGCTTTTTAATATGCTATCTAGGTTGGTCATAACTTTCCTTCCAAGGAGTAAGCGTCTTTTAATTTTATGGCTGCAATCACCATCTGCAGTGATTTTGGAGCCCCCCAAAATAAAGTCTGACACTGTTTCCACTGTTTCCCCATCTACTTCCCATGAAGTGATGGGACCAGATGCCATGATCTTCATTTTCTGAATGTTGAGCTTTAAGCCAACTGTTTCACTCTCCTCTTTCACTTTCCTCAAGAGGCTTTTTTTCCCCTCTTCACTTTCTGCCATAAGGGTGGAGTCATCTGCATATCTGAGGTTATTGATATTTCTCCCGACAATCTTGATTCCAGCTTGTGTTTCTTCCAGCCCAGTGTTTCTCATGATGTTCTCTGCATATAAGTTAAATAAGCAGGGTGACAATATATAGCCTTGACCTACTCCTTTTCATATTTGGAACCAGTTTGTTTTTCCAAGTCCCGTTCTAACTGTTGCTTCCTGACCTGCATACAGTTTCTCAACAGGCAGGCCAGGTGGTCAGGGATTCCCATCTCTTTCAGAATTTTCCACTTAAACCTTTAAGTTTGTTTTAATTTGTTATAGACACAGTAGGAAATGAACACATTGAGAAACACAGAAGGCCAGTAGATACCACTGCTAAATGATCAGGCCCCTGGTTTACCATCAATCTGGATGAGAGCAGTTTCTTAATCTTGCAATTCCTAAACATAGAACTTCCCAGAAAAACTCTCTCTCTTGAGAACCATATCCCATCTTAGAAGGTAACCAGTGTTATTTTCAAATCTATTCCTCGTTGTTCACTATCCCTGGTGGCCAGTAGAATCTACTTTCTGCTTTCCCAAAGCTCCTCTTTGGTATAATACATGCCATACATGGCATCCTTGCTTTAGTTAAGAATTTCTCATGCATGGTTCTGGATCATCCCCAAGACTTGGAGATACTGTGTCAACATGTTTAATGAACCTTTCAAGTGATTTTAATGTCCACTAACATTTGAGGTCAATTACTCTTACTTATGACCAACCTAGACAGCATATTAAAAAGTAGAGACATCACTTTGCCAACAAAGGTCTGTCTAGTCAAGGCTATGGTTTTTCCAGTAGTCATGTGTGGATATGAGAGTTGGACTATAAAGAAAGCTGAGCGCCATAGAATTGATGCTTTTGAACTGTGGTGTTGGAGAAGACTCTTGAGAATCCCTTGGACTGCAAGGAGATCCAACCAGTCCATTCTAAAGGAGATCAGTCCTGAATATTCATTGGAAGGACTGACACTGAAGCTGAAACTCCATTACTTTGGCCACCTGATGCTAAGAACTGATTCCTTGGAAAAGACCCTGATCCTGGAAAAGATTGAAGGCAGGAGAAGAAGGAGATGACAGAGGATGAGTTGGTTGGATGGCATCACTGACCTGATGGACAGGAGTTTGAGTAAGCTCTGGGAGTTGGTGATGGACAGGGAGGCTTGGCCTGCTGCAGTCCATAGTGTCGCAGAGTCGGACATGACTGAGCTACTGAACTGACTGACTCTTCCTTAACAATATTTATGAGACTAGTTTTCAGAAAGGTCTTAGATGCTAAATGATTCTTCCACAGTAAAATAATTCTACATGAATACATACACCTAGAGAGACAATCGGAGAAGGCGATGGTACCTCACTCCGGTACTCTTGCCTGGAAAGTCTCATGGATGGAGGAGCCTGGTGGGCTGCAGTCCATGGGGTCGTGAAGAGTCGGGCATGACTGAACGACTTCACTTTTCACTTTCATGCATTGGAGAAGGAAATGGCAACCCACTCATTGTTCTTGCCTGGATAATCCCAGGGACAGGGGAGCCTGGTGGGCTGCTGTCAGTGGGGTCTCACAGAGTCGGACATGACTGAAGCAACTTAGCAGCAGCAGCAGAGACACAATATTTACTTCTGATTTCCCAGTGATTGTAAACTAGTGAACACATGTTTCTGAGAAACTCTTTCATCAAGCTTATACATGTTAGTTGCCCAGTCGTGTCTGACTCTTTGCTGCCCCATGGATTGAAGCCTCTGTCCACGGAATTCTCTAGGCCAAAATACTGGAGTGGGTTGTGGATCTTCCTAACCAAGAGGTCGAACTCAGGTCTCCTGCATTGTAGGCAGATTCTTTACCATCTGAGCTAGCACGGAAGCTCCTGCAATATCTTATACATTACCTGCCTCAGGGTAGTTTTTGTTTTTGGCATTTTCAGTAAAGCCAACAGTTTTCACATTTACCTTGCACTTGTATTCTTTCCTTGTATTATGTCATACCTATATTACTTACTACTCCTTTGAAATATAGGCCTTGAAGTAAAATGCCTCAATAGTTTTTCAATATTTTTTTCTGATTAAAAATATTTTGTTATTTAGTCCAGGGGACCACAGTATACGGTCTACTACCTACTTTTATAAATAAAATGTTATTAAAATACAGCCACACTCATTTGTTTATGTATTGCCTTTGGCTGCTTTATTGCTATGACCACAGAACTGAATAGTTGTGACAGGGACTTTATGGCTCACAAACCCTACAGTATTTACTATATGGTCTTTTTCAGAAGAAAAGCTACTAACTCCCACCTTATCTTGTTAGTAATTCCTCTTTCTAAAATTTATTTCCAGTCTAATTTTTTGGTACCCAAATCTGTGTTTTGTGTTGTCTTCATGGATACAAGGGATGGCTGTATTTTCTATTTTGAAAGTTCTAGTATTGTGAAGTGGTTCAGTAAAATAAACTTTAAATTAGAACAGAAAATTTTCAGCTCTGCCATTCACTGGCTATGTAAATGGCATTCAGATTATCTGGACATCATTTCTCTTATCTGTGACTCTTTAAATGAGTTCATGTATATAAGATGTTTAGCTCATTTTTTTGGCATGTGATCCACCTTTGTGACCTTGTTAAATTATCATTTTTAGCATAGAACCCTGAGGTCCTATATGGTGAGCCTTGGTTTAACAGCAGATTACAAGAGAATTGAGATAGGGAAGTTTATTATTTCCTGGAGAAGGTACATGGCATACCTTAAGGGGCCTCATGGGGAGGTTAAGGCAGGATGCAAGCAGAGAAATTGCAGGACATGGGGCATATGCCTTGAATAAAGTCCATGGCTGGAGAATTTTGGGCTTCTTAAGGTAAGTCCAGATAAATCAGTTGAAACCAAAAAAAGTAGGAACTTGATAGGCTTCTTGAGTATTTTATCTAAGAAGCACAAAAAGGAAAGACTCTGCAAAGTGGGGAAACTGTTTGTCACAAGGGCCATTAGAGGAGTTGTATTATGAACTTCCATTTATTTGTGACTCTTCAGGCTATTTATCTAGAGCATGTGCTCCAGGGAGGAGCTAATGTCAGTTCAGATCCTCTGTAAGCTACTTGGTTAGCAAGGATGCAATGTTATAAATTAGCTTATGTATTGTATTATAATACAATATTATAAAGTAGCTTTTAATGATTTATTGTGTCAAAAGTAATCAAAGTAAATATTAATGGTTTAGCTAAGCTACTTTATGATTTCTTGTGTCAAGGGCTTTCCTGGTAGCTCAGCTGGTAAAGAATCTGCCTACAATGCAGGAGACCCCAGTTTGATTCCTGGGTCAGGAAGATCCACTGGAGAAGGGATAGGTTACCCATTCTAGTATTCTTGAGCTTTGCTGGTGGCTCAGCTGGTAAAGAATCCACCTGCAATGCAGGAGACCTGGGTTCAATCCCTGGGTTGGGAAGATTCCCTGGAGAAGGGAGCAGCTACCCACTCCAGTATTCTGGCCTGGAGAATTCAATGGACTGTACAGTCCGTGGGGTCACAAAGAGTTGGACACGACTGAGCAACTTTCACTTTCACCTCACTTTCGTTGTCTCAGAGTAAAAATGAGATATAAATGTGACGATAGTTTCTTTATATTTACCTTGATATTCATGTATATATGATGAATATTCATGTTTATATCATGAAGATACTATGTATCTTTTGCATTACAGATATATTAATAGCTTAGGCTATGATGTCAGTTCTACTAGACGCTGCAAACTTATACAAATTAGTGACTCTACTTAGCCTTATTTTTCTTCTTTATGGGGTAGAGATCTTCTAGAATGATCATAACAGTTTTATGCTACTTTTATTAAATATTTACTGAAGATTTGTTATTGCTGACCTGAACTATCCTCAATGAGTTCACAATCTAGTAAGGTAGGTGTGTGTCTGTGTGTATAATTAGTTGCCACATGTGTGACAAGTGTTATACATAATAAAGGTACCTGAGCCTTGGCCCAATTAATGGAAGCGTTAATTCTATTTATTATATTTTGGATATGGTCAAGGGAGGTTTCCAGAGGGAGATGAACTTAACTTCAAATGAGTGTAAGTAAAGTATAAGTAAAAATGTAGCAATAGTTGGATATTTAGGAAAAGATATATTCAGTTGAGGTAATAATATGTTCAAAGCATACAAAGAGAAAAACACTAAAGGGAAACACAAGACTGTTAAAGTAGACTGCGGTGTAAGTGACAATTGGAGTGAGTTGAGAAGTAAGGCTGGAGGTGTGAGCTGAAGCCAGGTCATGGAAAATCGCTTAAGATAACACAAGAGTTTAGATTTTATACTGTAGGTGATGAGGTGTATTGAAAGGCTTTAAATTTTTTTATTGGGTTCTACATTAAAATGTTTTAAACAGGAGTCTCAGAATCATGTTAGAATTTTTCATCATAACAACTGCCACAACAGCAACAATTATGTACTTGGCACTCTGCATGTTCATCCTGAAACTTTGCAACACATCTTCTGGATAGGCACTATTTCCTTATTTTAAACTGAGACCCCGATAACTCAAAAGTCCATAGTAACACAAGTAAGTGAAAGAGTAAGAATACATAATTGGATTATTTTCAATTTCCTATTTTGTTTTTTTTTTTACTATACATTATATTCTTTCTAAGAATAATCTGTCTACAGTTTGTAGAATAGAAAAGATGAGATAGGGGATGGATCAGGGCAAGAAGAACTGTTAAGGTATTCATTTCTCTAGTAATCAATGATGATGTTCATCTTTCATGTGTTTTTTGGCCATCTTTGTGTCTTCTTTGGAGAAATGTCTATTTAGATCTTACACCCATTTTTTGATTGAGCTGTTTGCTTATCTGATATTGAGCTGCTTGGGCTGTTTGTATATTTTGGAGATTAATCCATTGTCAGTCGCTTCATTTGCAAACATTGTCTCCTATTCTGATGCTTGTCTTTTTGTTTATGGTTTCCTTTGCTGTGTAAAAGCTTTTCAGTTTCATTTGATCCCATTGGTTTATGTTCCTTTTTGTTTTCATAAGCTAACACAATATTGTAAATCAACTATACGCCAAAATTTTTTTTTTTAATTTTTTGAACTTAATGTGTCACAAGGGAGAACAAGGGTGTCTACTTGCTTCCCATTTCCCCACTTTTTACTCTCTCCTGTATCCTCCCTGGAATGGTCAATAAAGCGGTCAAAGACATGGAACAGTGAGGGAGGGATGTGGATCAGAGGAAGAATCAGTCCTGAGTTGTGGAGCTCCTCCACGGTGGCATGTGACTGCAGGCCTGGAAAAAGAGGCCACAGGGCCATGAGGGACTGCTGCAGAAGTAGCGACAGGAAGAGATGGCTTATATGTTGGATGATGGGTTAAAGGAGACAAATGAGTAAACTGAAGAAATGAATGAATATATTGAGTTATTTCTCAGATCTGGAGGGGACATAATGTAATCATGGATATGAGGAAGACTTGAAATAACTCTTGGTTGTTAGATAATGGGACCTCCGGGAAAACTAGTATGTGCATGTATTACATATGTAGCATTATGTTAGATGCAATACAAATGTTTCCTAGTTCTTAGGAGGCTTAGAAACAATGATGTCTCAGGAGCAGTGAGCGACCCACATGCCCAAAATTGGCTTTCTAAATATCACCCTCCCTTAAAGGAGAAATGACTGATGACAGCTTGTGGCAGACAAGGTCCAAAGTATTGTTCAGCTTGTACATAAAAAGTAAGTCCTCTAAAATAAAATGTAGCAAAAGAATAAAATAACTAGTTTGAAGGCAGTCTCAATGGATGAATAGAGGAGGACTTGAGTATTAAAATAGTGATAGTCATTAATTATTGATAAAAAAAACCAAAATCTATTAATGCATTAGTATGTTCACATACATTAATTAAGCAAGCAAGAAGGTAAATGCAGAGAAATGGAAAGCTATTCCTCAGAGCTCCAAAAAATGTTGGAAATAGAGATTCACCATTTAACAGCCATCAGANCAGCTTGTGGCAGACAAGGTCCAAAGTATTGTTCAGCTTGTACATAAAAAGTAAGTCCTCTAAAATAAAATGTTGCAAAAGAATAAAATAACTAGTTTGAAGGCAGTCTCAATGGATGAATAGAGGAGGACTTGAGTATTAAAATAGTGATAGTCATTAATTATTGATAAAAAAACCAAAATCTATTAATGCATTAGTATGTTCACATACATTAATTAAGCAAGCAAGAAGGTAAATGCAGAGAAATGGAAAGCTATTCCTCAGAGCTCCAAAAAATGTTGGAAATAGAGATTCACCATTTAACAGTCATCAGATGAGTTTGATTAAGTTGGAAACTGTCCAGGGATGCTAAGGCTGGTAGGTAGAATTTGAGGAACAGGTTATTAGTATTACACGTCTTCACCAAACACTATTCAATTACAATCAGTAAAGTTGTGAATTTAAGGTGGAGAAAGCTTCTAGACACCACAAGCCAGGTCATCAGCACTGATATCACTTATGCTGGAACAAGTTGACATTGTATGTTTCCTGATGTAATGCACCACAAAGAACCCTGTCATTTCTGTGGTTTTCCTGCCAAGAATGCATGGTCTGAGTCTGGCCCCTGAAGGCTCTGCTGATGGGCCCAGCTTAAAATCCACCCTTCAGACTGTAAGGCCTGTCCTCTTTATAACTGTGAGGACATAAAAGACTGAGAAGGACTCAAGAATTGTTCCAGATTGAAGGGGTCTGTAATACATACTAAGTAAGTATAAGCATATTTCTAGGGTCTTAGACTGGAAAGAAAAGACACATTGGAGATGTTTTATCTATTTCTGGGCAAAAGTGTTCCCCATAATGTAATGACATAAAGCAATGGTCATTGTGTTATATTTCATGACATTTTAGGTCAGGAATTTGGGCAAGGCTTACCTGAACAATTGTTCTGTATAGTGTGGTATTGAACAGGTGCAGGTAGGAGGAATGAAGAGCCCAGTATGGCCTCAATTATATTTCTAAGGCCTTGGCAGAGATGGTCAAAAGACTGGGTTCAGTTGGAGCTTTCAAAGGAACTGCTTAGCTGTAGACACTCCAGCATAGTGGTGTCAGGATGTCAGACTTCTTTCTACGGCAGCTCAAGACATCATGCATAATCTTGGTGAGCAATTATTGGTGTCAACCCTGATTCAAGGGAAGCGTAATTAGACAACAGAAATCAGTGGGAGAAACAGTGAAGTCACTGCAGTCATCTTTGGTCTACAACATTGATATGGTTAGCAAATTTAGAATGGGGTCTGAGAAGGTGGTGGTGTTAACAGTTTTGAATAACTGATTTGAAGGGTTATATAGTAGTTTATATAGATGTGTCTTTTAGTTTAAGGATAATGGGGTATTACATTTGTAGCTTACTGTCATAGCATTGAAACATATACATTACCACATGTAAGATAGGTAGTAGGAAGTTGCTGTCTAACACAGGGAGCTCAACCAGGTGCTTTATGACAACTAGAGGTGTGGGATGGAGGTTCAAGAGGGAGAGGATACATATATAAACACACTTATGGCTGATTCATGCTCTTATATGGCAGAAAGCAACACAATAGTGTAAACTAATTATCCTTTAATTAAAAACATTTTAAAAGGTTTCTGGAAAGGACTTAGATATGTATGTGTGTATATTTAGGGTTTCCCTGGTGGCTCAGATGGTAAAGAATCTGCCTTGCAATGTGGGAGACCTGGGTTTGATCTCAGGGTCAGGAAGATCCCCTGGAAAAGGGAATGGCAACCCACTCCAGTATTCTTGCCTGGGGAATTCCATGGACAGAGGATCCTGGCAGGCTACACTCCATGGGTTGCATATATTTATGTACATGTATATATACACTTTGTCTATGTGTATAAACATGTGTGTATATATGTATATGGAGCGGGGCACAGTGGGGAAAATGTAGTAAAATGTTAACAACTGGCTGTTCTGATTTAAGGGGATATGGCAGTTCTGGCTACTCTTCTGTATGTTTGAAATTATTTCAAAATATAAAACATTAAAATTTAAGAGAAAGGAAAATGTGATTAGAGTCTGAAGTAAGGCAGCGGCAATGGACGTGAAAACAGGATGAACTGATGATCAATAAGACTTTAATGGTTGAAAGGATGTTAGGCTGAGAGAGGTGGTTTGCTTGGAACACTGTCATAAGCACAGAAGTTCCATTGGCTGCTCTTTTACAGAGAGATGCAAACAAGCAAAGCTTGCCAATAATGCTTCGCTCTAACATTTTGCTTTGTCCTTTAATGATCACCCTGGAAAACAAACAATAAGCCAAGTTTAATTTTAAAAAGCATTGAGACTATTTAAGCAGAGTCAGATTTACTTAAATGTATAATGGATTCTTTCATTAAGAACAAAATCTGTGGCTCTTTTTTATTTGATGGAAAAATTCTTCTACGTAAGTGTATTCCAAATGGATGCATAGACTCAGTGTGAGTAATGTGGTTTAGTTTGTGCAGAGTATACACTTCCACAAGAGGAGAAATTATTTCATAATAAGCATATATCTTAAAGTATATTTCTGGATTAAAAAACTTTTACCTTTTGTATGAAATGGAGTGGGGAATGAGTATGTGTTGGATTCTGTATGAACTACTTAAAAGTCAGAAAGAAAAGTTATAAAGCAATGCAATTTGAAACAAGGAATCTGAGGACACTGTTATAAAGAGGTTCAAGTATATGAATAAATAAAACCATTCTTAAGATACGTGGAATGAATGTTACCTCACATTTTGAAGCCTTAAAATAAATAACCCAGTTGTTTTCAGTATCTCTGCTCTGGATATAATGTTGACATCTATCTTCATGGGGGTGGGTGCTGACATTTTGCTGGAACCTTATAAAAAGAAAGCTCCTGCTGTGGCTCAGAAATGCTATTTCATCACAACTGAGAAATCAGAAGTCGAATATACTGTAAAGAGAGTTCTCATCAGCTTTATTAACTGTAGTCATTTATTCTATAACTGATTCTTCAGATGAGAAATATGTGATTTTATTATATATGTTAAAAAATAGGTGGAAGAGTGGCATGGATTATTTAGATTAGTTTTCATGAGTCAGGATGATTGCAGAAAACTATCAAATATGGCAATGTTTTTCTAAATTTGTATTATGATGTGAATCACATCAATTCAGTTCAGTTGCTTCGTTATGTCCAATCACCTCAGGCACTTCACAAAGTGCCTAATCTTTATCCAAGAGCAATGGTAAACCTGCTTCTCCAGTGTGTGTGCCCACATAGGCACATGGTCTACATTGTGGGAAATGGGAGTGGACACATACATGAGATGGGAATGAACAGAAGATGAAGAAAGGTGACTTTAGCTGAGAATTAGGAAGGCTTATCAGAGACTTTAACTTTCTGAATTAATTTTACTTTTTATAAATATGTGTGAAAGAAAGCGAAAGTGTTAGTCAGTCAATGTCCAGCTCTTTGGGACCTCATGGACTGTAGCCCTCCAGGCTCCTCTGTCCTTGAAATTCTCCAGGCAAGAATACTAAAGTGGGTAGCCATTCCTTCCTCTGGGGAATCTTCTTGACCCAGGGCTCGAACCAGGGTCTCCTGCATTACAGGAAGAGTCTTTACAATCTGAGCTACCAGGAAAGCCCATAAATATGTGTACATCTATGTATATTGTTAGTATCATGACTTCTGATACCGATTCTTAAGGATTCTATACTAGTCTTTTGTTTCTTACTTGATACTTGAAGTAAGCACTTCAAATATAGCATATTGGATAATCATGTCTATATTAGTTATCTATGACTGTATACCAAATTACCTCAAAACCTAGTAACTTTCAGCAGCACACATTTATTGTCTCATAGTTTCTGGGGTCAAGAATCTATGTACAGCTTAGCTGTGTGCTTTTGACTCAGAGTTTCTCACATGTTTGCAATGCAAGGGATGGGCTGGGGCTACAGTTATCCCAGTAGGGGAGCCTTCAAGGTCATTCACATGGCTGTCAGCAGGCCTCAGGTCTGGCTGTTTGTTGGGAAGTCTCAGTTGTTTGCCATGAAGACCTCTGCATGGAGTTATTAACAACATGGCAGTTTGTCCCCCCACCTCCAGCTTCCCCCCACCTTCTGGCAGGGTGAGGTGTATAAGGGTGAGAGGGAGAGACAGGAACTGAAATTATGTCTTTTTTGTATCTAATCTTAGAATTGACATCTAATCAGTTTTGTAATATTATTTGTTAAAAGCAAGTCTGTAGGTCCAGTGGCAGACTTTATTTTCTTGGGCTCCAAAATCACTGCAGATGGTGACTGCAGCCATGAAATTAATAGAAGCTTACTCCTTGGAAGAAAAGATATGACAAACCTAGACAACCTATTATAAAGCAGAGACATTACTTCGCTAACAAAGGTCCATCTAGTCAAAGCTATGGTTTTTCCAGTAGTCATGTATAGATGTGAGAGTTGGACCATAAAGAAATCTGAGTGATGAAGAATTGATGCATTTGAACTGAGGTGTTGGAGATGACTCTTGAGAGTCCCTTGGACAGCATGGAGATCCAACCAGTCAATCCTAAAGGAAATCAACCCTGAATATTTATTGGAAGAACTGATGCTGAAGCTCCAATATGATGACCATCTGATGAGAAGAGGCAACTTATTGGAAAAGACCCTGATGCTGGGCAGGATTGAAGGCAGGAAGAGAAGAGGATGACAGAGGATGAGATGGTTGGATGGCATCACTGACTCAATGGATGTGAGTTTGAGCAAGCTCTGGGTGTTGGTGAAGAACAGGAAAGCCTGGTGTTCTGCAGTCCACGGGCTGGGAAAAATTGGACAGAACTGAGTGACTGACCTGAACTGAGGTCCAGTATTTACTCAGAAAGATAATTTACACAAATAGATGAGTACCAGAATGTGAGAATCCCTGGGAACCAACCACCATAATGCTAAAAATTCTTGACCACTCCTGTATCATTAATTTCTCCCTGTGCAGCTTTCTACTAGACTGTGACCTATTGCCAAATTGTCATTGCCTCTTTTATTCTTGTTTCTCTTCTCTTCCCTCTTTTATCGGCTTTCTCCCATTTCCAAGGGGCTTCCCTGGTGGCTCAGAAATTTGTTTTAAAATCACTGCTTATCAAACTGAGAGTTCCAAAATGTTACCTAGGTAATTTCTACATCAACTTTATGTCCTCTTTCCTAAAATCATTCTGCCTAAGATATTCCTGGCCTCATACTGGCACTTTCCCTTTAGAAATGTAAGGTAATCCTCAATCCTCTGACTATTCCTTTTAGTGCTTCCAGTCTTGCTTTGGGGCACTGCTCCTATACATAACAGCCTCTGGGATACAGACAAATGGAGGTGTCCTTTAGTGGCTCATCAAGGTATCTTAAAGCCTGAGTGCTTCCCCATTTTTCCTCTCTTTGTATATATATCTTTTTTCAAAATGTGGTATTTTCATGTATATATCATTTTCAAAATGAAGCATGATTTTTACAAGTTGGATTTTTTCCCATCTTTTGTGATATTCTGAATTTAAATATATGGTCATATATGGTCTTGAATATGAAGTCAACTCTCTTTTTTTAATGATTTGTCTCCTTATCCTTACTTCCATCTCCATTCCCTCCTTTTTAAAATGTACTTTTTTTTCTAATGGAAGAGTCCTTCAGAGCAAAAGTAACTACTTAAAAGTGGCATTTTCATGTATTTAATCATAAACAATTCCTCTCAACTATTCTAAACCCTCCTCTCTGGGATATATCATTATTTGGAAATGAAAACAGTCATAAAAGTTAAAGAAGAATAAGTCTTTTTAAAAAAGCATCACTAAAGTATTNTTTTTAAAAAAGCATCACTAAAGTATTTCCTAGGTCTGCAAAAATAATCTAGGTATGTTGGATAAAATCCAAAGATAAAATTTTTATGTTATTTCTTCAAGACTTAATGTATATTTTTAAAAAGTAGGAAAAATGATCTTTATCAAATTATATGGAATATGTCTGAATCACAGTCAATCCTTCCACAAAATTTCTTATTTCTTTCCACAAAATGCTTAGTCTTCTATGCTTTCTTTTAAAAAATGACTTTTACCAAAAAATGTTTAGGTACTAGACACAATTTTCAACACATTTTTGTTTGGTTGAAAGGAGAAAACTAGAACATCTAGACAGATCAATGGGAATCAACTTATATAAGAATATAAATAACATAGACAAATCAGATCTATAGACATAAACAGATGATTTCACCCAACAGCAGAAAAATACACATTCTTAATGCCTATGGAATTTTCTTCAAGTTAAATTTTATATTAGCTCACAAGATGAATTTTAGTAAACCAAGTTAAGAACTTAAGAAGTTTAAAATTTAAAAAGATTGAAATTATACCAAGTGTCTTTTCTGACCACAGTGGAGTGAAGTTCAGTTCAGTTCAGTCACTCAGTCGTGTCCGACTCTTTGTGACCCCATGAATCACAGCATACCAGGCCTCCCTGTCCATCACCAACTCCTGGAGTTCACTCAGACTCGCGTCCATCGAGTCAGTGATGCCATCCAGCCATCTCATCCTCTGTCATCCCCTTCTTCTCCTGCCCCCAATCCCTCCCAACATCAAAGTCTTTTCCAAAGAGTCAACACTTTGCATGAGGTGGCTAAAGTACTGGAGTTTCAGCTTTAGCATAATTCCTTGCAAAGAAATCCCAGGGCGGATCTCCTTCAGAATGGACTGGTTGGATCTCCTTGCAGTCCAAGAGACTCTCAAGAGTCTTCTCCAACACCACAGTTCAAAAGCATCAATTCTTCAGTGCTCAATCTTCTTCAAAGTCCAACTCTCACATCCAGAAACTGGATATGAATAGCAAAACTGGAAAATTCACAAACATGTAGAAACTTAATAACACATGCTTGAACAATGATTGAGTCAGACATTTAGAAGGAAATGGGGCAAACCAAAATGAAAATGCAACATAAAAACATAAGAGATACAACAAAAAGTAGTACCAAGAAGAATTTGTAATAAGTGCCTACTTAAAAAAAATCTTAATCAGACAACCTAACTTTATACCCCAAGGAACTAAAGAAAGAACAAACTATATTTATCAAAAGGAAGGAAATAATAGATGAGGGCAAAAACAAACAGAATAGGAAAATAGTAGAAAACAAAACCGATTATACAGAGTGAAGTAAGCCAGAAAGAAAAACACCAATACAGTATACTAAC
>SJYQ01002121.1:365344-407618 GCA_006410935.1 Redunca redunca | reverse complement strand
TAAATAAGCAGGGTGACAATATACAGCCTTGACGTACTCCTTTTCCTATTTGGAACCAGTCTGGTGTTCCATGTCCAGCACTAACTGTTGCTTCCTGACCTCAGTATATATGTCATGAGAAGATCACTTGTAAGCTGGCCTTTTCAGTTCAGTCTTAATCATCAGAAGAATACTTGACAGCTTTCATTTTCCTTCTTTCCCCCTCTTCTCTTCAATGTACACTGGTAGCACTGAAATGAACTGATATTTTTCTTCTTGGATCATTATCTGCCCCTGTAAATTCCACCTAATGGAATGGAAATCCAAGGACTTTTTTTTTTTTTTTTGATAAATTGAATTACTGCCAGGATTTGGCAATTTTCATTGTTAAATGGAGTTTATGAAAATTAAAAATACTTTTAAAAAACTGCACTGGGTATACTGGGGGAATACATTTGAAGATAACATGCATGACAAAAGTCTTGAATCTGAAATGCTTTTTTAAATTTTGTTTGTATTTTCCTGGTTTTTTGAGGTGGAAGTCTGGGTTATTAATTTGAGACTTTTCCTTGTGCATGTATTGGTGTTGTAAATTTTTGTCTCAGCACTGCATTAGCTATGTCCCACAAATTTTGAAGTATGCAAGTTATTTTCATTCAGTCAGTACAATTTTAAAACCTCAAAATTTCCTTTTTTTCCTGGATTAAAGACGTTATGTGTCCAAGTGTTTGGAGATCTTCCTATTAGGTTTCTGTTGTTTATTTCTAGTTTGATTCACATTCTGTATGATTTCAAATTTTATAAATTTGTGAAGATTTTATTTATGGCTCATAAGTGTAATCAGTCACTTAGCCGTGTCCAGGTGTTTGTGACCTCATGGACTATAGCCTTCCAGGGTCCTCTGTTCATGGGATTCTCCAGGCAAGAATAGTGGAGTAGATTGCCATTCCCTTCTCCAAAGGATCTTCTCAATCCAGAGACTGAACCTAGGTTTCCTGAACTGCAGATAGATTCTTTACCATCTGAGTTACAAGGAATTCGATATTGCACATTATTCGGCCTATTTTGGCGAACGGTATTTTAATTTGTAGAAGTATATCTTGCTAATGTTGAGTTAGAATATTCTATAAATGTCAATTAGACCATGTTGGCTGATATTACAGATTTTTTTCCTGTATGGTTCTGATGTTCTTGGTAGTTGTTCTCAGTTTTTGAAGAGATAGTTGACATTTTCAACCATAATTGTGGTTTAGTCTATTTCTGTTTTTCTTTGTGGTTTTTCATTTACATATTTTACAGTTCTGTTTCTTTGGTATACATGCATTTAGAATTGTTGTTCTTTTGGATTGATCTCATATGGCCAAAAAGGGTTAGAAGACTCTCTGGGGTCCCTTTGCTGCTGCTGCTGCTAAGTCGCTTCAGTCGTATCCCCTTAAAAAGGCACTAATCTTATTCAGTGCTCCATCTTCACCACCTAATTACCTTTCAAATCCTCTACCTCCTGATACCATCACATTGGAGATTTTGTTTCGACATATGAGTTTTGTGGGAAACACCACCCTTCAGTCCATGGCATTGCCTACTTTTCAGATCTTAACAGAGACCTCAGTTCCTCAGAAGGCACTTCTCTGACCCATATAAAAAATACTCTCCATTATTCTCTCTGATCATTTCCTTCACAGGATTTGTCATAATCTGCAGTGGTTTACATGCCTGTATTAAGGATGTATTATTTCTCTTTTCCATTTTAATGAAAGCTCCGTGAGGGCAAGGATTATGCTTGTATTATTTGTGTCCATATTCTCAGTGCTGAACACAATGCCTGGTGCCAAGGAAACATCAGTTAGTTGAATTAACATTTACTACTATTACTAATATAAAGAGATATATGCATATATGTAGTTTGCTTAATGATATATATGTATAGGCTGCTAAAGCTGAAACTCCAGTACTTTGGCCACCTCATGTGAAGAAATGACTCATTGAAAAAGACTCTGATGCTGGGCGGGATTGGGGGCAAGAGGAGAAGGGGACGACAGAGGATGAGTTGGCTGGATGGCATCACCAACTCGATGAACGTGAATATGAGTGAATTCCGGGAGTTGGTAATCGACAGGGAGGCCTAGCATGCTACGATTCATGGGGTCGCAAAGAGTCAGAAACAACTGAGTGACTGAACTGAACTGAACTGATACTATATGAATTTCTAAAATAAAATTTAATTAAAACTGAAAATGATGGATATGGAGGACAGTTTGTAGAATTGCTTGCACATGCAAGTAACAGAATCACTTTGGCACATAAAATCTCTCAAAGAACATTCTTAATTAGTTAACATGGATATTATCGTAAGATGTGTTTGTAGATTCATATAATATACAATGCTACCTATTCCCTAGTACTAAATGAATCACAGTAGTCCTAGGTTACTCTCTCACAATCAATTTATATTCCTTTTATGAGGACAACTTGGTCAAAGTCTTCAAGCAACAGGGATGTTGTTTCTGTACCACTTTTTATGATATTAAATAACTATAGGAAATAGTTCCACTCTTTTATTGGAATATATAGGGAGATAATTTATCAGCCATCATAGTTTATATGATTTTGGTATCAATTACTATAAAATACCTTAAATACTGTTTATACATTTTCCAACAGAGCTACTGTTAACCTAGAGTAGCCAAAAGTTTTTTAGATTTGAGTATACGTTTCATCTTCTCTGTCTTATAAAGATGATTCAGAGAGCCTTTTTACCTGTAAAAGTTGGAACAATTTCAGAAAAAGGAATTTTTTCCACCTTTGTTTCTACTGCCACTATGATAGAAGCTACTGATGACAATGGATAAGCCACACTTTCAGGATTCTTATGCTGGCGCTGTGGGAGAGAAAATGGTCCAGCAAGATCCCTTACCTGTCATAGCTCCAGACAGAAAGGTGCAACAGTTATTCATTCTGATAAATAAAGATACTAACAGCTCCTCACTGTTAATGCAATTATAAAATTCATCCTTGTAAAAATGCCTAGATTCCCTTGAATCCCTGTGGAGCCTCCCAGCATGACTTGTGAGAAGCATTTGAAGAGGATTTAGTATTTGTTTAGAGACTTCTGCTCAGTGCTAGTATTTCTTACATCTCCAAGTATAGTAGAATTATACTACATGTATGCAAAGATCCACTCATGCTGATCTTTTCTAAAACCTTGCTCAACTTAGAAATTAGCTTAAATACAATTAGCCATAGCCTTGAGAGAAATTCATGGGGAAGTTTGATTCATCTTAAAGATAGATTTAAATAAGATATACCAGTAAAAACTCAGTTGGAGCTGATCAGTGGCATTAAGGACTTTTGAGATAAAGTATATTCTTCCAAGTCAAAAGAGAGAGATAGAATATTCTCTACTGGTAATCAGAGTTGACTTTAAGTACTTAATTTCCAGGACTGAAATACTGGATAGGTATTATTAAGCATGGATATATAGAGAGTTGTGCACTTCATGTACACAGAATTATGAACATTCATTGTAGTTAGTTATCTTTTATCACAGACACCAAGGCTGAAACCTAATTTTTTTTAATACAAGTATATCATTGAGTTTCATAATGTAGTGTACCCAAACGCATTAATACTTCATGAAAAAAAAAATCATGCAGTTTGAAAAATGTCTGAAATGTTATGCACAAGCTTGGTTTTGTTACCAGGTTTGGAAAGTGAGGGTTCAAGAGGACCTCCCTTGTGGGCCTCAGTTCTTGTTAAGGACACAGAAGAATCTGAGGGCTTACCTGTGGCAAAAACAAGTTTATTGAAGGAAGACCAGATGAGTCAAGCCATGGGAGGCACTGGCACAGGAATGATGAGGGGGGTTTTAGAGACAAGGCTTTTACATATTCATTTAGGCAGGCGTGGACTGACAGGTGCAAGTTACATAACAACAGGCTCTATTGCCTATGTCTTTCCCATAATTCAGTCTGTAATAATCATTGTATGTATATAAGGATAGAATATGTACCCTTAATGAGCTCTAGGCTGCCTGAGGTCATTTAAGGACATAGCTGTGGGACAAGGCACATGTGCTGGAGTTGGAAAAGTCTCTGTGGTTATTTTCTAGCATATCTATGAGATCTCCTAAGCTACACTGGGGCCTTTCTGGGTGGTAAACAGATCAGGTTGCATACTTTTCAGCGAGACCACCCCTTGTTGCTCAAGTCTCAGTCAGTTTGGTAGCTCAGTCACATTCAACTCTACACAACCCTATGGACTCCAGCATGCCAGGCTTCCCTGTTTACCACCAACTCCCAGAGCTCAGTCAAACTCATGTCCATCGAGTCAGTGATGCCATCCAACAATCTCATCTTCTGTTGTCCCCTTCTCTTCCTGCCTTTAATTTTTCCCAGCATCAAGATGTTTTCCAATAAGTCAGTTCTTCAATCTTGTGGCCAAAGTATTGGAGTTTCAGCTTCAGCATCAGACCTTCCAATGAATGTTAAGGACTTCTTTTAGGACTCACTGGTTTGATCTCCTTGCAGTCCAAGAGACTCTCAAGAGTCTTCTCCAACACCACAATTCAAAAGCATCAGTTCTTTGGTGTTCATCTTTCTTTATGGTCCAACTCTCACACCTATTTATGACTACTGAAAAAACCAAAACTTTGACTAGATGGACTTTTGTTGGCAAAGTAATGTCTCTGCTTTTTAATATGATGTATAGATTTGTCATAGCTTTTCTTCCAAGGAGCACACATCTTTTAATTTCAAGGCTGCAGTCACCATATGAAGTGATTTTGTAGCCCAAGAAAAGAAAGTCTATCACTTCCCATTGTTTCCCTGTCTATTTGCCACAAAGTGATGGGACTGGATGCCATGATCTTAGTTTTATGAATACTGAGTTTTAAGCCAGCTTTTTCACTCTCCTCTTTCACTTTCATCAAGAGATTCTTTAGTTCCTCCTCACTTTCAGCCATAAGGGCGGTGTCATCTGCATATCTGAGGTTATTGATGGTTCTCCCAGCAATCTTGATTCCAGCTTGCTTTGTCTAGCCCGGCATTTTGCTTGATGCACTCGGCATGTAAGTTAACAGTATATTCAAAAGCAGAGACATTACTTTGCCAACTAAGGTTCGTCTAGTCAAGGCTATGGTTTTTCCTGTGGTCATGTATGGATGTGAGAGTTGGACTGTGAAGAAGGCTGAGCGCCGAAGAATTGATGCGTTTGAACTGTGGTGTTGGAGAAAACGCTTGAGGGTCCCTTCGACTGCAAGGAGATCCAGCCAGTCCATTCTGAAGATCAGCCCTGGGATTTCTTTGGAGGGAATAATGCTGAAGCTGAAGCTCCAGTAGTTTGGGTACCTCATGCGANCTTCGACTGCAAGGAGATCCAGCCAGTCCATTCTGAAGATCAGCCCTGGGATTTCTTTGGAGGGAATAATGCTGAAGCTGAAGCTCCAGTAGTTTGGGTACCTCATGCGAAGAGTTGACTCATTGGAAAAAACTCTGATGCAGGGAGGGATTGGGGGCAGGAGGAGAAGGGGACGACCCAGGATGAGATGGCTGGATGGCATCATGGACTCGATGGATGTGAGTCTGAGTGAACTCTGGGAGATGGTGATAGACAGGGAGGCCTGGCGTGCTGCGATTCATGGGGTCGCAAAGAGTCAGACACAACTGAGTGACTGAACTGAACTGAACTGAAGCAGGGTGACCATATACAGCCTTGTCAAAGTCCTTTCTCAATTTAGATACAGTCTGTTTTTCTATGTCTGGTTCTAACTGTTGCTTCTTGACCTGCATACAGATTTCTCAGGAGGCAGGAAAGGTGGTCTGATATCTCCATGTCTTGAAGAATTTTCCAATTTGTTGTGATCCACACAGTCAAATGCTTTGGCATAGTCAATGAAGCAGAAGTAGATTTTTTTTTTTCTAAAATTCTCTTGCTTTTTCTATGATCCAGTGGATATGGCAATTTGATATCTGGTTTCTCTGCCTTTTCTAAATCCAGCTTGAACATCTGGAAGTTCTTAGTTCATGTACTGTTGAAGCCTAGCTTGGAGAAGTTTCAGCATTACTTTGCCAGCATGTGAGATAAGCATTGTGCGGTAGTTTGAACATCGTTTGGTATTGTCTTTCTTTGGAATTGGAATGAAAACTGACCTTTTCCAGTCCTCTGGCCACTGCTGAGTTTTCCAAATTTGTTGGCATATTGAGTGGAGCACTTTAGCAGCACCATATTTTAGATCATCTTTTAGTTAGCATCATGCTTAACTCCTACATAACACTTTGAAGAAAATATTCTGAGTATTGTGTTTATAATCTTAATCAGATTCTCTTTGTTCTCTTTGTATCCACAAAGCTCCAACCAATGTTAAAGAATCCTAGGACTAAACTAAATATTTAAGATTTAGAAATATCATAATTGTGAAAAACTAAAGAGAAGAGATTGCAAATTATCAAGAAAAATTTAGTAAATTAGAAACATTAATACTCAAAAGGAAGTAGATTTTATAAAATAAAATGTCACTCAGAAAACCAATAGAACTCTTGTGCAATATAAGAGGAAAGGGAAAAAAAAATTAAAATCAACTTAACTTTTGCTATTCATTAAAAGTAGCGTCTTTTATTAGACTGCTTGACATTATTAGCATTTTAATCATATGATGAGTGTGTGTGCTCAGTCATATCCTATTCTTTGCAACCCCATGGACTGTAGCCAGCCAGGTTCTTTTATCCATGGAATTTTCCAGGCAGTGATACTGGAAAGCATGCCATTTTCCTCTCTATGGTATTTTTCTGATCCAGGGATAGAACCCAGGTCTCCCAAATCTGCAGACAGAGTCTTTACTACTGAGCCACCTGGGAAGCGCAGTCATATGATAAATGTATTTATAAATAAATCTTTGACATAACTAGAAGAGACTTATCCAAACTTGAGTTTTCCTAACTATAAGCATGGCTATATATGCAGCCATGAAATTAAAAGATGCTTACTCCTTGGAAGGAAAGTTATGTCCAACCTAGTTAGCATATTGAAAAGCAGAGATATTGCTTTGCCAACAAAGGTCCATCTAGTCAAGGCTATGGATTTTTCAGTGGTCATGTATGGATGTGAGAGTTGGACTGTGAAGAAAGCTGAGCACCAAAGAATTGATGCTTTTGAACTGTGGTGTTGGAGAAGACTCTTGAGAGTCCGTTGGACTGCAAGGAGATCCAACCAGGCCATTCTAAAGGAGATCAGTCCTGGGTGTTTATTGGAAGGACTGATGCTACAGCTGAAACTCCAATACTTTGGCCACCTCATGCAAAGAGCTGACTCATTGGAGAAGACTCTGATGCTGGGAGGGATTGGGAGCAGGAGGAGAAGGGGACGACAGAGGATGAGATGGCTGAATGGCATCACCGACTTAATGGACATGACTTTGCGTAAACTCCAGGAGTTGGTGATGGACAGGGAGGCTTGGCATGCTGTGATTCATAGTGTCACAAAGAGTCGGACACGACTGAGTGAGTGAACTGACCTGATCCATCCACTTTCCAGTCTGTAAGAATATGTCCAAAATGTTATCGGACATGTATTTACTAACAACAAAACAAAACAAAAAACTGAGTCTAGCTTCTTTTCATATTTAAAGATCATGCCATGCTGTCCATTAATTTCAAGATACCATTTACAATTTTCCATAGACAACAGTGTAAGAGTGTAATTAAGCAGTAAAGGAAACCAGGAGTGATTTGTGCAGCTTCACTGAATGCTTTATACTAGATAAGATCCTTGAAGTATCATCTCATAGTGATTCTATCAAGTGACACAGTGGTCTGTTTTTAGCTGTCTGTTTTCAGTCACAAAACTAGAGTGAATAAAAAAATTATGGGAAGAAAAAACAACATTTTACCATAGGAATTATGGTTTACAGAATATCAGAATGCTCAGTAGGAAAAAAAAGGGAGAGAGAGAAAATGCTGCCAGTGTTCAGGGAGCTGTCGTTGGGAAGATAAGTAGATACTGAATGAAAGTGAAAGTCACTCAGTGTGTCCACACTCCTTGCGACTCCATGGACTGTAGCCTGCCAGGCTCCTCTGTCCATGGAATTCTCCAGTCCAGAATACTGGGGTGGGCAGGTGTTCCCATGTCCAAGGGATCATCCCAACCCAGGGATTGAACCCAGGTCTCCTGCATTGCAAGTAGATCCTTTACCTGCTGAGCTATCCTGAATAACTCACTAAAATGGAAGTGGCTTCTCAAAAATCACATCCAGAAACTGCTACAATTCTCCAGAATCTCTGAAAAAGTTCACACTGTGCTTCTGTGAACTATGTAGTAAACAAGCACTCAGTGACAATTTTCTGTGAATCCTGCATCTGCTCAAGTCCCTCTCATACAAGCCATTTGAACTTGATGGTGGAATATGGCTGCACATTGCCAGATTCATGGCTTGTTGTGTCAGATAACATCAGTTCAGGATGAGCATTGTCCCAGTGACATAATGACTTAGTGGCTGTGGACAAGTCTCTACAAAGGCCTAGCACCAGGCTTTCGCTGTAGGCAGTAGGTAGGTAGCCATCTGCAGAAGAGAGTATGGCTTTGCTCCAAAATACTGTTTGCCACAAACACTTCTGCACAGTTGGATCTGCTTGTCAACACAAAAACTTAGACTTGCTCCAGACTTAGTTTATTGAAAATGAATCAAAGTAGTAAGTCCAAATAAAATACTGTTTTGCTGCTAAAAGTTAGAGGCTACTAGACATGTCTCTTTTCTGTGAATATGTACATAAAGTATTCATAAAACATGCCTCATGCTACCAAACCAATAGTCTTCAAATGTTCCTTGATAATCATATGAAATGTTTCTGAGTCACTGGCACCTATTTTTTCCAAGTCTTCCAATGGATCTTTTACTTTTGTTAACACCAACTAAGTCCTATCAGAATGATTTTGTCAATACAGTAGATAATCCAGACTCCTTATATAGAATTGACAGCGAGTTAAAGAGTTGATGAAGCCCTGACATAAGGTGCTGAAGTTTTGACTCTATCCCTGCCAGGTAAAGGCAAACTGCTCCTCTGTCTCTATTAATAAAAATGGATATAAGACCATTCTCAAAAGCAGCAGCAAGATACTAAGTACTTATCACTCTGTGTATTTTCTTTGGAATAGCACTTGACATTTGAGTTACCAACTGTTCCCTTTTTTTGTGAATCATATTGAAAATAACAACTTAAAAATTAATTACTCTGTTTATAGATATTTGACTTGTTTCAGTTTCAAGCTATGATGGATAAGAGTGTATGGATGTTCAGGTATAAGACTTTGTGCAAATATTACCCCATTTGTCTTGGGTAAATACCTAGGAATAGAATCAGTAAGTCACAAAATATATGTTAGCTGAACTTTGTAAGAAAACTAAAGACTGTTTTCCAAAGAAGCTGTGCTATTAACCCTCCAACCAGGAATGCTTATTTACCTGTGCTTATTTATCTTGTTTTGGGCTTCCTTGGTGGCTCGGGGGTAAAGAATCTACTTGCCAAGGCCAATGCAGGAGGATTGAATGCAAGGATTCAATCCATGGTCAGGGAGATCCCCTGCAGACAGAAATGGCAACACACTCCAGTATTCCTTCCTGGAGAATCCCATGGACAGATGAACCCAGCAGGCACAGTCCATGAGTTTGCACAGAGTTGGACACAACTTAGTGACTGAGCATGCCCACACGCTTTCCACTTTTCATCTCTTTAGGGTTATTTTTTCTTTGAAGTATTGGATTGTAAGAGTTTGCCTTTTTACCCCTACAATGAGGCATGACTTTTAGTTTTCTAGTTTCTTTGGAAGAGCAGAGATATTGTTATAATTTATAGTAGAAAACTAGTGATTGCAGAACACAGGTAAGATAGCCTGCAGAAAGTGAGTTTGCTTCATGTGGGGAAATATTGAAAGTAGATCTGAGACAAGGTAAATAAGCACTGGTTACTAGATAAACAAAATATATCAGCTCCAAAATTTCATAGGACAAGTGGTGGTAGTCTTGGAAAAGCACCACATTTCTAGAAGAAAGAGTTAACCTGGAATCAACATTCTCTGGAAGTGTGGTGGTGAAGAGGATTAACAAAGCAAACAGTAGAAATTGAGTCCAACAAAATCAAAAGAGAATAACTACTTTAGAAGTCCATCAAACCCTCTTGCCACACAGTCCATAATCTTGCCTAGATAACTTCAGATTACTACTAGAGGTCAAAGCAAAATTAAGACATTTCAAAATGAAAATAATATGGTAGGCAAAGCAAACAGAGCTACCAAGTAAAACAGAAAATAAAAACATGTATTTTATCTGGTTTAATTTCCATGAGGTTTTCTTTTTTTTTTATTCTAACTCTATGTTCATATTGCATTCAATATAAAAAACCACATCTAAAATGTTGCTCAGATTTCTTTTCTCAAAAGTACTGAAAAAGTGCTATTATGATAAATATTCAGTTCATTTCAGTTCAGTTGCTCAGTCATGTCTGACTCTTTGCGACCCCATGAATCGCAGCACGCCAGGCCTCCCTGTCCATCACCAAATCCTGGAGTTCACTCAGACTCACATCCATTGAGTCAGTGATGCCATCCAGCCATCTCATCCTCTGTCATCCTCTTCTCCTCTTGCCCAGAATCGCTACCAGCATCAGGGTCTTTTCCAATGAGTCAGCTCTTCGCATGAGGTGGCCAAAGTACTGGAGTTTCAGCATTAGCATCATTCCTTCCAAAAAACACCCAGGACTGATCTCCTTCAGAATGGACTGGTTGGATCTCCTTGCAGTTCAAGGGATTCTCAAGAGTCTTCTCCAACACCACAGTTCAAAAGCATCAATTCTTTGGCGCTCAGCTTTCTTCACAGTCGAACTCTCACATCCATACATGACCACTGGAAAAACCATAGCCTTGACTAGACGGACCTTAGTTGGCAAAGTTCTGTCTCTGCTTTTGAATATGCTATCTGGGTTGGTCATAACTTTTCTTCCAAGGTGTATCTTTTAATTTCATGGCTGCAGTCACCATGACAAACATTACATTGATGATTTTGTATATTTGCCTATTTATGAGTTGAGCATTTTGCTTGTCTTATAAGCCTGTCTCTTTTTTTCATATTGTATTTGGTATTCAATTGATTATTATTTGCTGACTTATAAATATTAATTATATGGCTTTTGTGCAATATGATATTATTCTTTTGTTACAAATGTAATTTTGTCATCTATAGTTTAGGTTTTGTATATCTATGGCATTTTATTTTTATATTTTAATTTATATCATTTCAAATTTGTGTACTGTGTAAAAGTATGATTGTATCATTTAAAAAAGACAGTTTTCTCCTAGCAATGTATAACCTTTAACATGTTTAAGTAATTCACTCACATGACATTTCTTATTTTGATAACAGTGGGAAAAAAAAAAAAAAAAGGAATCCAACCTTATTGTTTAAAGCTGCACACAGACTTGTCCTAAAAACATTTTCCTTGTTACAAACAGACATCATGACTCTGGCTCATAGGGGACTCTCAGCTGTTAATCAGAATTAACAGCCTATAACACTTTCATTTTTAATGCAAGAAAAAATGTTCAGAAAGAAAAGAGCTCATGTCTCAGTAGAAGAAATCAAGGGCTTTGGTGGTTGTTGTTCAGTCACTAAGTCTTATCTGACCCTTTGTGACCCCATGAACTGCAGCATGCCAGGCTTCACTGTCCTTTACTATCTCCTGGAGTTTGCTCAAGCTCTTTCCATTGAGTTGATGATGCCATCCAACTAGCTCATCCTCTGTCTTCCCTTTCTCCTCCTGCCTTCAGTATTTCCAAGCATCAGGGTCTTTTCAAATGAGTCTGCTCTTCTCATCAGATAACCAAAGATTTGGAGCTTCAGCTTCAGCATCAGTCCTTCCAAAGAATACTCAGGACTGATTTCCTTTAGGACTGACTGGTTTGATCTCCTTGCATTCCAAGGGACTCACAAAAGTCTTCTCCAGCACCACAGTTCAAAAGCATCAGTTTTTTTGGCACTCAACCTTTTTTAAGGTCCAACTCTCACATCCATATGACTACTGGAAAAACTATAGTTTTGCTTGGTAATTATTTGTTTTTATGTTATATACACTATAACTTATATCAGTTCAGTTCAGTCACTCAGTCATGTCTGACTCTTTGTGACCCCATGAATTGCAGCACACCAGGCCTCCCTGTCAATCACCAATTCCTGGAGTTCACTCAAACTCATGTCCATTGAGTAAGTTATGCCATCCAGCCATCTCATCCTCGGTCGTCCCCTTCTCCTCCTGCCCCTAATCCCTCCCAGCATCAGGGTCTTTTCCAGTGAGTCAACTCTTCGCATGAGGTGGCCAAAGTATTGGAGTTTCACCTGTAGCATCAGTCCTTCCAATGAACACCCAGGACTGATCTCCTTTAGGATGGACTGGTTGGATCTCCTTGCAGTTCAAGGGACTCTCAAGAGTCTTCTCCAACACCACAGTTCAAAAGCATCAATTCTTCGGTGCTCAGCTTTCTTCAGAGTCCAACTCTCACATCCATACATGACCACTGGAAAAACCATAGCCTTGGCTAGATGGACTTTTGTTGGCAAAGTAATATGTCAGCTTTTCAATATGCTGTCTAGGTGGTCATAACTTTCCTTCCAAGGAGTAGGCGTCTTTTAATTTCATGGCCATCTGTAGTGATTTTGGAACCCCAGAAAATAAAGTCTGACACTGTTTCCATTGTTTCCCCATCTATTTCCCATGAAGTGATGGGACCAGATGCCATGATCTTAGTTTTCTGATTGTTGAGCTTTAAGCCAACTTTTTCACTCTCCTCTTTCACTTTTATAAATTATCTTAAATTATTTCAATCTTTTTTTTCACTATTTTAAAATTTATTTATTTATTTTAATTGGAGTCTAATTACTTTACAATATTGTGGTGGCTTTTGCCATACATTGACATGAATCAGCCACAGGTGTACACGTGTCCCCCATCACTTTTGACTGAGGAAAAATAAAAATAAAAACAAAGAAACACTACAGAGCCCAAAATACAGCTGTTTCTACATTCCACATTCCAGTTTAGTATCTGATTCTTTAGAAGCCAACTGTGCTTCTACATCAGGTTGCCAAAGAGGGTTACTTTTAGTTTTTTTTTTCATTTTTAGATACTCACTTATTTAACATATACAATTATGAACTTTTCTCCATAAAATATGGCTTCTAAATGCTTCTGTATCTCTAGCTATGGTGCTACTTATCAATTAGGGTTTAAGAGTGAAGAAATGACTGAATAGTCTAATGGATGAAAAATAACTATAGGCATCCATATTCTAGAAAGATGTTCTTTGTTTAGTATTTGTGACTTCCTTTACTGTGGAGTAAGTAAATTCATTGCTTGAAATTGTGTTTCCATCAGCCCTACAAACATTTGATCTACTCCCTGTTTGCAATTATGTGTTTCACATGGTGATATTGATACACGGGTGATATAAGTTGCTGTGCATTCCTAGTAATCGACTTACTTTTATGACGATTTAGGCCAGCTTCCCTAAAGTTAGCTGTTAATGAAAATGCCAGAATTCTTTTTTTTTAATATTCATATATACATAGCTACATAGGGAGATAGAAACAAAGAAGGTATAGGTATAGCTGTCAGAGTTAAATTTAAATAATTTCCCCAGGGGCAGACTAAGCTATAGTGTTAGGGCTTAAGCAGTACATTTGATTCATATATTTATTAATCCCGTAATTACTTATGAATAATGGCACTGGGCTGGCACTAAGGATGGTGAATAAAACAAGCACAATGCCTAGCTCTTTCAAGTCATATTATAAAACTTGCAGCATAACGAAGAGGAATTTAACAACTATGAGACTAGGCGGTCATGTATGCCAAGGAAAGATGTAGCTGAGCAGAGTTAAGACACAATACACAGTATTGAAAAATTGTGAGTAACTGTATATGACTAGAATAAGAAAAAAAAATTGATACGGTGAGAAGCCAAGCAAAAGAGGTATGTAAAAGCCAAATCATGACATGAATTTTGTGTCACAGAGAAGATTGGACATTACTGTATATTCAAGTTTTCTAACCAAATGATTTTTAAAGGAATACATAATTGTGTTTTAAAGGAAAAAAGAGAGAACAATTTGAAAGAGTTTGGATCCAANAATTTTGTGTCACAGAGAAGATTGGACATTACTTTATATTCAAGTTTTCTAACCAAATGATTTTTAAAGGAATACATAATTGTGTTTTAAAGGAAAAAAGAGAGAACAATTTGAAAGAGTGGATCCAAAGCAGAAAAGATATTTGATGTTATCATAGTCATTGAAGTCAGCAGTACTGAGTCTGGTGCTGTGCAGCCGGAGGAAAGGAGATGGATGTGGTCAGCAGAAGAGAAATTAAAGTAAGTTGAACTTCCTTTCAGAATGATGGAAAACTAGTGTCTGCCTTTAGAGACTGGGAGGTTGGTAGAGTTACAACTACTGCCATAATTTCCAGAGATGTGGCAGATTTGGGAGAAGAGGATTCAATGTTGAGTTGTGCTCTCAGACTGTGTGGTTCTATAAACATAGAAGTGCTTAGCTCAAAATAGCCAGCCAGCTAGTTTGGAAATATAGATTTGGAAGATGCCTTTATAGAGAGAATAATACACTCCATATAGATTAAAGGCCACATCGACAGTGGGTGATCTGAGAAGCAAACGGGCTCAGGTAGAGCCAATTTTTAGGCCATACATAGTAGAAGTGAAAGAGGAGATAGTCAATGATGAAAAAGAATAACATACAGCATCTCAGCAGGTAACTAAAATAAGGAATAAGGAATTGGCCAAGCACTTGAAAGTGTTAGTCACTCACTCATGCCTGACTTTTTGCGACCCCTTGGAGCCCACCAGGCTCCTCTGTCCAAGGGATTCTACAGACAGGAATACTGGAGTGGATGCCCATTCCCTTTCCCAGGGTATCTTCCTGACCCAGGGATTGAACCCAGGTCTCCCACATTGCAGGCAGATTCTTTACTGTCTGAGCCATCAGGGAAGCCCTTAGCCAAGCATACCAGAAAACAAAATTAGTTAGGGTAAGATGATATTCAGATAATCCACTGCAGTCACCAATAAGATTATCAGTGACTCTTGCCAGAGCAGTTTTGGTAGAGCAGAGAACAGAAATCAGAATGAAGTAAGTTGAAGAGAGATTAAGAAACATTAAGGGTGTGCAGATGGATTTTGCAACTACTGTTTTAAGTATCCTGAGTATAATGACAGAGATTGGGACTCAGGTTGAAGGGATGTTTTCTCGCTGTTACTGCTTTTATAAAATAGATAAATTTGGGATTGCTTTCATGTATTGAAAATGACTTCCATAAATACCAGGTGGCACTAGCGGTAAAGAACCCACCTGCCAATTCAAGAGACACAGGAGACGGGGGTTCCATCCCTAGGTCAGGAAGATCGCCTGGAGGGAGTCATGGCAACCAGTATTCTTGCCTGGAGAATCTCCATGGACAGAGGAGCCTGGCAGGCTACAGTCCATAGGGTCACAAAGAGTTAAACATGACTGAAGTGACTTAGCATGCACATGTATTAAAAAGAAACTTCATAAATATTTACTGAGTCCACAACTTATACATAATAGATTAAATGCCTTCTGTTTTCTCATTATATATATATATATATATATATATATATATTTAAAATTCTTGGGCATAAATCACTGCTCTGTTGCATCAGTGAACTTACTACCCTCTATATTTACACCCTGAAGCCTGTTCCTTGATGTTTTGACTTTCCTTTTTGTTGCAAATATCCTCCTTCCTCTGTGTGTGTGTATGAAAGAGGGGGCGGGGACAGGAGAGGTATGGATGAATATAGTGGATGATGAGAATATGCTTGTGTGAACGCATATTTCCAAGCTTGTGTGATTCAGTACTCTTGCCTGGAGAATCCCATGGACGGAGGAGCCTGGTGGGCTGCAGTCCATGGGGTCGCTAAGGGTCAGACACGACTGAGCGACTTCACTTTCACTTTTCACTTTCATGCATTGGAGAAGGAAATGGCAACCCACTCCAGTGTTCTTGCCTGGAGAATCCCAGGGACGGGGGGGCCTGGTGGGCTGCCGTCTGTGGGGTCACATAGAGTTGGACACGACTGAAGTGACTTAGCAGTAGCAGCAGCAGTGATTCAATATGAAGAAGAAAGGATCTGGGAAAAGGTAGAGAAAAATAAGATGATATGAGTACTAGATATGAAACTCCAAACTTGGGCCACCTGATGTGAAACTGACTCACTGGAAAAGACCCTGATGCTGGGAAAGATTGAAGGCAGGAGGAGAAGTGGATGACAGAGGATGAGATGGTTGGATGGCACCACCAACTCAATGGACATGAGTTTGAGTAAGCTGCGGGAGTTGGTGATGGACAGGGAAGCCTTGAGTGCTGCAGTCCATGGTGTCGCAGAGTTGGACATGACTGAGCAACTGAACTGAACTGTGATGAGTACTAATGCTGCCTGAGCGCTACCTCCAGTTTTAGAGGAGAGGGGAAAAGTCAGAGATGGAGAAAGGAGAAGGAGTCAGAGATGGAGGGTGAAGAAGTCATACAGATGTTTAATGGTGTTCACTTTAATTATAATAGCTCTAAGAGAGGAAAATATGTGGGCATTCATAAAATAATCAAATATTCAATATGTCTATTGTGCTTGTCATACAAATGTATTGTTTTATAGACTTTAAACTTCCTTAATAGGAATAAATCTGCCACAATTACTACTATAGCTTTTTTTTTTTTTTAGCAACTTGTGTATTTTATTTAGATCCTCAAACAAACACAGTGGGGAAACCTTTGATGTTTATAAGAATTGGAAATTTGGGTACTGCATAGCTATTAAGAATAAATTCATGAGATTAGGTTTTAACACTTCTAATTGTGTTTGTTGTTTTAGTAGCTAAGTCAAGTCAGACTCTGTGACACCATGGACTGTAGCCCATCAGGCTCCTCTGTCCATGGTATTTCTAAGGCGAGAATAGTGGAGTGGGTTGCAATTTCCTCCTCCTCCTCCTACTACATGATATATTAAAATTAGCTAAGGTAGAGAGACATAACTGAGAAATGTATTTTGGCAAAATTTATTTCAATATATTTAAGTATTTATTTTGATAGAAAGCAACATCATAACTTGATTTATTCATCCTTTATATATTATTTGTACACTGGTCTCAGTTTTAAAAAAAGAGAATTTATAACATACAAAAATTATACTTACTGATTTTGGAAAGGGACATTTTGCTTAAGCATGGCATTATAAAATATAATAAATAAAAGTTTCAGTTGTGGAGCTTTCCCATATAATTTGGAATATCATTTTTTAAAATGAAAACTAAATGCTTTTTTAAGGGAAAAAAGTCAGTAAAATTTAAATTAGCTCAATTTTCAGGAATACAGGATAAACACACAGTTTTCTATTCCACTCTCTAAGTGAGACTTTGAACATTATATGTAAAATAAACATGAAAAAAATCTCTAAAAGTTGGAGAGCAACCGAATTACTGTGTACTACTGGCAAGGACCCTCATGATCCAAAGAATGACTGGTTGTGTGTTTTCTGGGTTTTTGTACTGCCTCATCTTTGATTGATTTGAAACTGAAGAAGCCAACACCTGGGAAATGTCAATGCATGCAGGCAAAAGTAGCCCAGCCTCGTCAAAGGAAAATAAAAGGGTAACCTAGCATGGTAGAATGCTTTAGACAGCAAGTGTTCTCTTCCAACCAAACATCATAAAAGAAAAAACTGTGACCCCACCACGAACCTCATAAGTCAAAGCCAAATGGGTGGACTAAACTTCAGTTACAGGGCGGAACTACAAGCCTTCAGCTGAGTGGTTGATTTCTGCTTCTTCTAAACATGGTGGCTACAATACCAGGAATGATCATCTCCGTTGATATCTACCACTAATCTGCATGCTCTTTCATTTTAAAAAACATTGATTAATTTTGCCAAAATATTACCAAATATAATTATTCTCACAATAATGAGATTGGTAATAATGTATTGATTTAGTTTATCTCTTTGAAGAGATGTGTGCTTTTAAGTGATCCCTGATAGTTCAGATGGTAAGGAATCTGCCTACAGTGTTGGAGAATAGGGTTTGATCCCTGGGTCAGGAAGATCACCTAGAGAAGGGAATGGCAACCCACTCCAGTATTCTTGCCTGGAGAATTCCATGGACAGAGGAGCTGGGCATCCAAAGAGTTGGACATGACTGAACACCTAACATTTTCACTTTCAAGTGAATTGAAATTCAGTTTGCCTTTAGGAATTGATATACACATCAAAATCTTTGAGAAGACGTGAGCAACTTTTGCTTAGCCATTCATCTATTCATTATTCCACTTATTCAAAAATATTTTCATGTGTCTATTATGTGCTAGTCACTGTTCTAGGCTCTTGGACTTGAGAAAAATAGGCCAAAAATCTGCTTTTCTGGCACTGAATAAAAATTATGATAAATAAATTATATATGATAGACAATTGAAGATAATAAGACCTTACCTTATTTGAATTTACCTTATTTGAACTGGTGTTGAATATTCATCACAGATTTTATGGTGTACAAATTGCAAGTGAACTATGGTGTTGGAGAAGACTCTTGAGAGTCCCTTGGACTGCAAGGGGATCCATCCCATCAACCCTAAAGGCAATCAGTCCTGAATACTCATTGGAAGGACTAATGCTGAAGCTGAAACTCCAATACTTGGGCCACTTGATGTGAAGAGCAAACTCATTTGAAAAGGCCCGGATGCTGGGAGACATTGAAGGCAGGAGAAGGGGAAAACAGAGGATGAGGTGATTGGATGGCATCACCGACTCAAAGGACATGAGTTTGAGTAAACTCTGGGAGTTGGTGATGGACAGGGAGGCCTGGCGTGCTACAGTCCATGGAGTCACAAAGAGTTGGACACGACTGAGCCACTGAACTGAACTGAAATGGAAGTCGAAGCATACAAAGAAGACAAAGCGTTGTGACTTCTAGATCTGTGTAGCAATTGATACATTAACTGGTTTGAACCAGATCAAAAGCTTTTCACTTTTGAAAATAAAGTGCCTAAAGAATTAAAGAAAATGCTTCATGGTACAGTCTCCTTCTGTTTAAATAAATAAATAATTTTACAAAATAATTGAAATATTCAATTTTTATAGGGGTAATATACTGAAAAGACTGACCAATAGAGATAATATTTTATGCCAAGTTTGGAATAACAGACGTTACTGAGGATTTCAAAATATTTTAAGTAAATTTCAAAACAATACAGTTTTTAATAGAAAAAATTTTAAGACTAATAATAACTTAAAGCAGTTATTAAGGCTTAATCAGAGATACACATAAATTAATTTTCAAATGTAATTCTGATTGTAATGTTGCTAGTGCTTCATCTATATAACACACTCAGTGAAACCCTATATACTAAAGGATAAATCAAAATATATCAAGTAAGAAGGTATGATTCAAAAATAAAAACAAGAAAGAACTAAGCCACACATTTGTTAATAAGCCCATAATCTAACTAAATTTTTCAGAGCAATTCAGTCTGTTTGGTTTAGGGCTTCAGGTATGCTGCATGAAGCTGTCAGTGCTGTATTTAACCAAGCATGAGAAAAATCTACATTTTCATTCCCAGTCTATCAGCATTTAGCTGTTTGATTCAGTACAAACTCTGGTGATCGCATTAATTCAAGTATAACATATCTTTGCATATCTCCCAAATTCTACCAGCAATCTGAAATTTCTTTTGATTCTAGAATCCACCAACTGCTGGACATTTTTAGTTTCCCCCCTGCAATTTCCTCAAATGGAATTTGTTTAAAAACCAAAGCATATGAATATATATCTTTAAGACCTAAACTGTTGACCCTTCAAATTATGTCTCAATTATTTTAATTGCCACCCAAGCCTTATTGTCTATACCAACTCTTTACTTTTGCTTCACTATGTAGAAGATAAGTGCTTCCCCTGGTGGTTCAGCAGAGAAGAATCTGCCTGCAATACAGTATATCCAGGTTTGTTCTCTGGGTCTGGAAGATCCCCTGGAGGAGGGCATGGCAACTCATTTCAGTATTCTTGCCTGAGAATCCCTTGGACAGAGGAGTGTGAGGCTACAGTGAGGGTTGCAAAGAGTCAGACACGACTGAAGTGATTGAGCAAAAACAACTGAAGTGACTGAGCACACAGGCATGTAGAAGATAACAATGTTACCTACTTTAACTTTCTCATTTTTAAAAGAAACTCTAAACACTTTCCTTATATATGCTGCTGCTAAGTCGCTTCAGTCCTGTGCGACTCTGTGCTACCCCATAGACGGCAGCCCACCAGGCTCCCCTGTCCCTGGGATTCTCCAGGCAAGAACACTGGAGTGGGTTGCCATTTCCTTCTCCAGTGCATGAAAATGAAAGTGAAAGGGAAGTCCTTCAGTCGTGTCCGACTCTTAGCGACGCCATGGACTACAGCCTTATATATAGCTTTCCCCCAGTCTAAGTAATTCACCATTCTGCAGAGTGATCAATCTTTATATACTTCCACAGCATCATTTTCCAGCTATTGCCTTTAGGTTTGCCTTCACCAAACTCCTTGTGTCTGTTATGACTTCTCTGCTACAAATAATCTTATTTAAGACTCATTTTAAATTAAACTTTTTATTACACCTTTTTATTGATCACCAAATGTGAAAGTGTTTTCCCTTTACTCCAGAATCCTGCAGAATGAAAAATAGGTAGCTTGTTTGCACCTTTTACAGCATTTAAATTGGCAAGATTTAAACGGAACATATGGAAGGAAGACTGCCTTGTCACACACACTGTTCAAGCTATTCTCTGTTATAGAAGATGAAAAATCGGGCAGAATTTGTGTCTCTCTGAATTTCAGAAGAATTTCCACATCCAACTACAGAGTGAATTAGACCTAAGCATGTGGACTCCTGGAAAAACTAAAAGATGATTTTTTTTTAAATGAGGTCAGGGAATGTAGTTTTCTATTAATAAGTTTTTCCTCTGCTATCTAAATTAGCCATTTACATGTGCATTTATTATGTGAATTTTATGAATCTGGTATTTTCTTGAAGAAAAGGCATATTAAGCAATTTTAATATTTATATCATAAATTTAAATCAACCTCTATAGGTGAATATCATACTAACTTCTAATATCCTGATTCAGATGGTCAGCCTGCAATTGTCTGGGTTTTGATAGGATTTGTATTATTATTATTAGGCCATTTTTTTAAAGAGCAGTTTCAAGTTTACAGAAAATTTGAGCAGAAAGAACAGAGAGTTTCCTTATAGCTCCTCTTCCTTGAGCGCCCTTCCCCCACCCCCACAAATAGCCCTCTCACTAACAGCCTGCATTATTAGTGTGATGTCAGTTATTGGATATGGTTTGTTTGTCTTTGCAGAATCAGAATACTTCCAATGTCTTAAAACTGCCCTGTGTTCTGTCTAATCATTCTTACTTCCCTCCCTCCCACTGTACCCATGGCAACCACTGATGTTTTCACTATCTGTACAATTTTGCCTTTCTGGATAGTCTATAATAGAATCATATGATATGTACACTTTTCAGACTAGCTTCCTTAGCTTAGATTTATTCATTTATAGTTCCTTTATGTCTTTACCTGACTCAATAGCTTATTTCATTTCATGGTTTAATGATATTTTGTTATGTGGGTGTACAAAATTTAACCATTCACCATTGAAGAACATCTTGGTTGCTTTCTGATTTTGTCCATTATGAATAAAGTTTCTATAATCATTCCTGTGCAGATGTTTGGGTGGGTATAAGTTTTCAATCATTCAGATAAGTGTGTATTGTGTTAGTCTTGCCTTCACGTCTTCCTCTTTGTGACACCATGGACTGCAGCCCACCAGGCTCTTCTGTCTATGGGATTCTCCAGGCAAGAATACTGGAGTGGGTTGCCATTCTCTTCTCCAGGGATCTTCCCAACACAGGGATTAAACCTCTGCATTGCAGGCAGATTCTCTACCTGAGGCACTGTCACAGCCTCGGATGAGTATCTGAATATGAGTGCTGAATCCTGTTGTATCATCGTATTTAGCTTTACTTTGTAACAAACTGCTATATTTATCTACCAAAGTAGTTTTATGTATAATTTCAGTTCAGTTCAGTTCAGTCGCTCAGTCGTGTCCGACTCTTTGTGACCCAATGAATCACAGCACGCCAGGCTTCCCTGTCCATCACCAACTCCCAGAGTTTACTCAGATTCATGCCCATCAAGTCAGTGATGCCATCCAGCCATCTCATCCTCTATCATCCTCTTCTCCTCCTGCCCCCAATCCCTCCCAGCATCAGAGTCTTTTCCAATGAGTCAACTCTTCGCATGAGGTGGCCAAAGTATTGGAGTTTCAGCTTCAGCATCATTCCTTCCAAAGAACACCCAGGACTGTTCTCCTTTAGAATGGACTGGTTGAATCTCCTTGCAGTCCAAGGGACTTTCAAGAGTCTTCTCCAACACCATAGTTCAAAAGCATCAGTTCTTTGATGCTCAGCTTTCTTGACAGTCCAGCTCTTACATCCATACATGACTACTGGAAAAACCATAGCCTTGACTAGATGGATCTTGTTGGCAATGTAATGTCTCTGCTTTTGAATATGCTATCTCGGTTGGTCATAACTTTTCTTCCAAGGAATAAGTGTCTTTTAATTTCATGGCTACAGTCACCATCTGCAGTGATGTTAGAGCCCCCCAAAATAACGTCTGACACAGTTTCCACAATTTCCCCATCTATTTCCCATGAAGGGATGGGACCAGATGCCATGATCTTAGTTTTCTGAATGTTGAGCTTTAAGCCAACATTTTCACTCTCCTCTTTCACCTTCATCAAGAGGCTTTTTTAGTTTCTCTTCACTTTCTGCCACAAGGATGGTATCATCTGCATATCTGAGGTTATTGATATTTCTCCCAGCAATCTTGATTCCAGCTTGTGCTTCTTCCAGCCTGGCATTTCTCATAATGTACTCTGCATATAGGTTAAATAAGGAGGGTTACAATATACAGTCTTGACGTACCATTTAGCATTCCCAAAATCAATGTTGGTCCACATTCTCCTTAGCATTTGTTATTGCTTGATTTAGATTTTAGCCAGTCTAATAGGTGTATAGTGCTGTCACGTTTTGCAATTTCCTAAAGATACATGTATTTGAGCACCTCATCCCATTTCGCATCATCTTTTTTGATGAGACTTCTGTTCAATCTTTTGTTTTGGTTTGTTTTACTTATTTTTGAGTTTTAAGGATTTATTTTAAAAAGCAATGCCCTTGTAAAGAAGACAAGTGCTTTGTCAGGTATGTGGTTTGCACATATTTCTCCCAATCTATTGTTTGTCCTTTTTTTTCCCTCTTAAGAGTATTTCTCATAGCAAGTTTTAGTTTTAGTTTTGTTTTGTTTTCCATCAACTGATATTTATTGTTATAGCAAGACACTAATTAAAATCACTTTCCAATTGCATGCTGGTTTTAATGAGCTCTATCTTGTCAAGCTTATCATTCATGGATTTCAAGTTTGTATCTAAAATTCAACTCTAAACCCAAAGTTACCTAGATGTTCTCTTATGTTACCTTAGAGAACTTTTATAGATTTTTATTTTACATATGGCTCTATGATACATTTTCAGTTAATTTTATGAAGGTGTAAGGTAAACACCTAAATACATTTTTAATATTCAATAAATACCTATTAATGCTTTATTAAAGTTGCATGATTATATTCTTTTTATTTTTTTGCATTTGTTTCCAATTCTGATACCATTTGTTGAAAAGACTATTCTAGTCTCCATTCAGTTGTTTTTGTCCTTTGTGTGGGTCTCTTTCTGGGCATTTCATTATTTTCCATTGATCTCTTTGTTTGTTTCTTGCCAGTGCAACACTGTTTTGATGGCTACTGTTTATAGTAATTCTTCAGATAGAGTAGTGTCAATCCTGACATGTTTTTCACTATTGTGTGCTATTCTGGGTCTTTTGACTTTCTATATAAACTTTAGAATTATTTCATCAATATCCACATAGTAACTTGCTGGCACTTTTATGGGGATTGTTTTGAATCTGTTGATCAAGTTGGGAATAACTGACCACTTGACAGTATTGACTCTTATTAATGACAAACAAGGAATATTTCTACGTTTATTCAGGTCTTCTTTGATATCTCTTATCAGAATTTTATAGTTTTTGTCATACAGAGGTTGTGATTATTTTACCGGATTTATACCAATGTCTTTTGGGAGGTTTTTAGTGCTGCTATGAATGCTTTTGTGTTGTTAATATCAAACTCCAGTTGTTCATTGCTACTAAGGAAACAATTGGCTTCACTATATTAAATTTTCATCCTGCAGTCTTGTTACAACCATTACTTTTAAGGATTTTTGTTGGTTTTTTTTTTGAGATTTCCTATACAGGCAATCATGTCATATACAAAAAGGATATTTTATTTCTTCCCTTCCAATCTGTATACTTTAAATTTATTTTTAAAAACATCTATGGCATTGGCTAGGACTTCCAGTATGATATTACATTCAGTTCAGTTCAGTCACTCAGTCGTGTCCGACTCTTTGCGACCCCATGAATCACAGCACGCCAGGCCTCCCTGTCCATCACCAACTCCCGGAGTTCACTCAGACTCACGTCCATTGAGTCCGTGATGCCATCCAGCCATCTCATCCTAAGTCGTCCCCTTCTCCTCCTGCCCCCAATCCGTCCGAGCATCAGAGTCTTTTCTTATGAGTCAACTTTTCACATGAGGTGGCCAAAGTACTGGAGTTTCAGCTTTAGTATCATTCCTTCCAAAGAAATCCCAAGACTGATCTCTTTAAAAGTTGGCTTAAAGCTCAACATTCAGAAAACGAAGATCATGGCATCTGGTCCCATCACTTCATGGGAAATAGATGGGGAAACAGTGGAAACAGTGTCAGACTTTATTATTTTGGACTCCAAAATCACTGTAGATAGTGATTGCAGTCATGAAAGTAAAAGACACTTACTCCTTGGAAGAAAAGTCATGACCAACCTAGATAACATATTCAAAAGCAGAGACATTACTTTGCCGACTAAGGTCTGTCTGGCCAAGGCTATGGTTTTTCCTGTGGTCATGTATGGATGTAAGAGTTGAACTGTGAAGAAAGCTGAGTGCCAAATAATTGATGCTTTTGAACTGTGGTGTTGGAGAAGACTCTTGAGAGTCCCTTGGACTGCAAGGAGATCCAACCAGTCCATTCTGAAGGAGATCAGCCCTGGGATTTCTTTGGAGGGAATGATGCTGAAGCTGAAACTCCAATACTTTGGCCACCTCATGTGAAGAGTCGATTCATTGGAAAAACTCTGATGCTGGGAGGGATTAGGGGCAGGAGGAGAAGAGGACGACAGAGGATGAGATGGCTGGATGGCATCACTGACTCGATGGACATGAGTCTGAGTGAACTCCAGGAGTTGATGATGGACAGGGAAGCCTGGAGTGCTGCGATTCATGGGGTCGCAAAGAGTCAGACACGACTGAGCGACTGAACTGAACTGAACTGAACTGATCTCATAGTATGAGTTAAGAAGTGTTCTTTCTGCTTCTATGTTCTGAACAATACTGCAGAGAAGTAGTAGTTATTTTTGTTGTTGTTGAGTCACTAAGTCATGTCCAACTCTTTGAGACCCCATGGATTATAACCCACCATGCTCCTATGCCCATGGGATTTCTCAGGCAAGAATACTGGAATGGGTTGCCATTTCCTTCTCCTCGGGATCTTCCTGACTCAGGGATAGAAGCCCTGTCTCCTGCATTAGCAGGCAACCTGAATACCAGGGAACCACCTAGGAGGCCCAGAGAAACAGTTAATCTTCATCAAATGTTTCATAGAATTTACCAGTGAAATTAGCTATGCTTAATAATTTCTGTTTAGGAAGATTATTAATTACTATTAATTACTAATTACATAGTATATTTATCCTTGTGTGAACTTGGGAGAATGTGTTTTTCAAGGAATTGGCACATTTCATCCAGGTTATCAAATTCATTGAGTTAGAGCCTTTTTATATTTATTGTCTTTTTAATGTCAATGGAATCAGTAGTGATATTCCATCATTCATTTCTAATATTAGGGATTAGTATCATCTCTCTTATCTTGGTTAAACTGCCCAGCAGTTTATCAATTATATTGATATTTAAAAAAAATTAGTTTTTGAATGTATTCATTTTCTTCTGTTCACTTTCATTGAATTACACTTCAATTTTTATTACTNCCTGGACTGTATCCCACAAATTTTATAAGTTGTAATTTAATTTTTATTTATTTCAAAACACTTTTTAAAATTTCTCTTGAGACTTTTATTAATTACTTTGCTATTTAAAATAAAAAAAATTAACTGTCCTAGAGTTTGCTCTATTCATTTCTCATGAATCTTAGTCTTTTTTGTCACATTTTTCAAAGATTGTAACATTCCTTTATGAATGAACTTTTTGGCCAACCCAGTACTTTCACTGTTTGCTTTGGTTTATACTTTGGTTTTACCTTATTGTTATTGTTGTTAGTCATATCTGTGTTTTTTAAGGAGATATGCTGAAATATGCCCTTTTAAGTCAAGTCTTCTTGTTATACGTACACAGATAGAAATTATACCATTACCACTTTGGTGAATGTCTTGCAATTTTATTTTCTAACATTTATTTATTCATAATAACCTGTAATTTCACTTTTCAGTTATCTTTATCCCCAGAAAAATTAAGAAAATATTGTTTGAAAATTAAATTCCAGTAATTATAGCTTCACATGCATGCACATATACACACACACACCACATTTCTATCTAGTTTTGAATACTGTGTGAGTCTAATTACTTTTGAATCAAATGATACAAACTTTGATTTTAGATTTTTCTTTAAATATAATATGCCTGAATGGTGCAGTGGAAAAGAATCTGCCTGACAATGCAGGAGATGCAAGAGACACGAGTTCAATCCCTGGGTTGGGCAGAACTCCTGGTGTAAGAAATGGCAACCCACTCCAGTATTCTTACCTGGAAAATTCCATGGACAGAGGAGTCTGGCAGGTTACAGTCCATAGCATCGCAAAGAGTCAGACATGACTGACACAACTGAGAACACACACACACCAGAGCATTCATAATAATTTGACCAAATCTTATGTCTACCAAATATTATTTTTTAGTTTTTAATAATTCATATTTATATTCTTTAATAATATATGTGTGTGTCGCAAATTTGGAAAACAAGAAAATTGTGTTACTTTACCACAGAGAGTTTGAATAACACTGTTCTGTATTTCTTTAGCTTTGACCACTTGTCTGGATCTGATATATATTTACCCAGTTCCCAAAAAATTTAACCCTTTGCCATCTTATATGCAGCTGTATGCTACATACATTGTCATATGAAAATCATGACATTAAGCTAAGAAAATATTTGTATTTGCTTCTTTCTAGCAAATATTAAGAGGATCTACTTTCAGCTATGCATTTTTATGTAAAGCTAGAAAAATAAATGATGCTGGTTCTTAAAACATTCTGTCTTTATCTGGAAGTTATTTCCTGTGGGAGAGTGGACATGAGGCAATAGTGGAAGATATCAGGAAGCACCTGTAATGTAAGTAGCCACCGTTGAAGATACAGCTCTGTTTGTGAATAACACTCACTGGCATGTGGAAGCTGTCACTTTTTGAACTCTGGTTCATTGTTCAATCATATTCTTAAGGCTATATTTTTGGCTACAGTGAGTCCCTGGAACTCTCAGAGTTTTTGTTCCATATAGTCTGTTTGGCATATGTGCATGCACCAAGATGAAACTCTGCCACAGTGATCCAGGTTATTAGCTCTCAGCATCCCTGAATGACTCCTTTGGACACATGACCTAGAACAGTACAAGGCCTTTAAGTTGTCATTCAAAAGGTATTTTTGTGTTCTGATAAGGGATTCTCCACACCCCTTTTAGATTCTAAGAACACTTTCAGGTTAGTTCATTCAGATTCTGAGAACACTTTCAGAGAACACTTTAATAGTAGTTAAAGCTGTGGTTTCCTGATTAAACTGAAATTGAATAGCAGGTGGTAAGGAAAAAGAAGGCAACAGGATGGCTGTTTATTCTCTGGTTTGCTCACTTGCATGAATGAGTTTACATTGATTTGGAAAGTTTCCAATTTGGTAAAATAGGGGGAAGTGGAAGATCATAATTCTGTTCTTGATATATTTATTTTAAGGTACTTTCACTGTAGAGAGAAAGGTTCCCAAATTGATTTTTATTGTGTGAGCCTGAAGAATAGAGCAGAAATCTGAGCAGCAGAGATAAAATCAGGATTCTCTGTAAATAAGTAACATTCAATCATATGTCTATGGATAAGATTCCTTAGGGAAAATACTGTGTCAAGTGATAAGTGGGTATAAATATAGACCTGATGGTATTCATGGGAGAGAAAAGGAGAACGAGCCTGAGAAAGAGACAAAGGATATCCAGGGAGAAAGGAAGAAAACTTGGAGTTCCAGGGTCAGCTGAAAGCAATGTAAGAAAGTGTTTCAGGAAAAGAGACGGCCCCAGTGATGCAAGCTGACAGAAGTAAATATAAAATAAGAAAGTTAATTTAGTCACCTGGATGGAGGTCATTGGTGACATGAGAAAAGCATTTATGTTGGAGGTAGAAATCAAGTTAGTTTTTCCTTATAACTCACACATAATTCAGCAAAAAATTCTATTAACTTTACTCTCAAATTCATCTAAAATATCAGTCTATCTCATTTCTCTGCTGCTGCTGCCCTGGTTGATGCCTCATCATCTCTTGCCTGTCAGGGGAGTGTGTAATTTCCTTGGTTCTGTCTCGCCACAGCAAAGATTTGAAATGGTAGACCAGTATTACACCTTGGTTACAGCTCAGAATTTTATTCGGCAAAGGAAAGTACACCCTTTAGGCATGAGGACGGGCTGACCACAAAGGAGAGGCCCAGTCTTGGCTCCACTTTTTGTATGGTTTGCTTCCTCCCCCTGAGCCTGCCCTGCGTACCTTGGACTAGGCAGGAGGGCTGTTTGTTTCACCTGAGGTTCTCACTTTGGTCCTCAGATTCTCTTTCGTTTCATCTTCATAGGCTTTTCCCTTCCTTTGTCTTTTAGCCACTGCCATTTTGGACTCCTTTTTCCCATTCTAACTACCTAGCACCTGGACAGCTCTGTTCTTTCAGTCTTCTCTTTGAATCAGTCCATAAAACAGTGGTGTGAGTAATCCTTTAAAATAGCAGTAGGACTTCACAATGACTTCCTATTTTAATCAAAGTAAAAGACAAATTATTTATCATCTATAAGGCTCTGTAAGAATCAGTTTTTGTTACTTTCCTGACACCACCTCCTTCTCCTTGCACTTGCATTCCCTTCACTCCAGCTACACTGACCTGCTATCCCTTGCTCATGGAATGTGGCCACAGTAGAATCCTTTGGCTCTTAACTCACAGGCCCAGGCTGGTAGAATAGCCGCTTTCTGGAACCTTACTGGTGTTGAGGAAGAGGGAAGCATATAATGCCCAATTAAAATGTCATACGACCAAGGATAACATCAAAAGAATAAGAGATGGGAACGGCTTGATAGGAAGGGACATTTCATGTGTTGAAAATAATAAAATCTATCCAGGCTTTTGACGTGGATTCTATCCCTGGTTCAGGAAGATCCCCTGGAGAAGAAAATAGCAGCCTGCTCCAATATTCTTGCCTGAGAAATCCCATGGATAGAGGAGCTTGGCGGGCTGCAGTCTATGGGGTCACAAGAGTCAGACATGACTGAATGACTGAATCTTGATGCCAGAAGAGTCCCTCCAAAGCATACAGAATAGAGGAAGGAACACAATAGCTCTGCACAAAGGTTTCTTGCTGTAGAAAACATAAGAAATAGAAAAATAATTATTGAAACCTAATATACATCAATCTATCAAGTTAGTGTATTAGTTCATTCTTGAAAACTTACCTGGTTTTTGATCTTAAGAATGTATCCAAACATAAGTGTCTATATAATAAATATAATTAAATTATTATGGAAATGACAACACACACAACTTAAAATGTATTATACATATAAGGTATATAGAAATAATTAAAAGTATACTATTGTGATGTTCCCACATTATACAATGTTGTCATAGTTGGGTGGACTGCAAAGGAGTTTGGCCATACATATGCACGTATCCATTCTCTCCCAATTCCCTTCCCATCCAGACCACCACATAATACTGAGCAGAGTTCCCTCTGCTCTGCAGGAGACCCTTGTTGGTTATTCATTTTAAATAGAACAGTGTGTGCATTGGTACCAAAATTCCTATCCTTTCCACCCCCATCTTTCACCCCTGGAAACCATAAATTAATTCTCTAAATCTGTGAGTCTGCTTCTGTTTTGTAAATAGTGCATTTGTATCATTTCCTTTCAGATTCCACATATAAAGGATGTCACACATTATTTCTCCTTCTCTGTCTTCACTCAGCATGACAATCTCTAGGTCCATCTGTTGCTGTGTGTGTATGTCAATCCCAGTCTCTCAATTTATCCCTCCCCCACCAGAACCTAGTCTTTTAAGAACTGTGTTAAACTATAGACAGGGAATTTCATTCTATACTTATCACATGGAATGCAGCAAGAGAGGGGCTTCCCAGGTGACACTGTGTATCTGTGTGTTAGTCAGTCAGTCATGTCCAACTCTTTGTGAGTCCGTGGGCTGTGGCCCATCAGGCTCCTCTGTCCATGCAGTTCTCCAAGCAAGAATGCTGGAGTGGGTTGCCCTGCCCTTCTGCAGGGGATCTGGACCTAGGGATCAAACCCAGGTCTCCCACATGGAGATGGCAATTCTTTACTATTTTAACTACCCGGGAAAGAACCCATCTGCCAATGTAGGAAACATAAGAGATGTAGGTTTGATCCCTGGTTCGGGAAGGTCCTTCTGGAGAAAGAAAGGCATGGCAACCCACTCCAGTCTTCTTGCCTAGAGAATACTATGGACAGAGGAGCTTGGCAGGCTACAATTCGCAGGGTCACAAAGAGTCAAACATGACTGAAGTGACTTAGCACACATGCACAAGTCATGGGATACATTTATTTTACTGATTACCATATCCCTATAGTGCAACATGCCATCCATTCTGTCTTCCCCTCTTTGTTAAACCTAAGTTATGAAACTGAGTAAGTGACAGCTAAGTATAAATTTTTATTTAAGGAAGAGCGAGACTATTTATTCTCCAGTTTTCCAGGATAAATAATATTAGGTCATTGAGAAAATTTAGTAGGCAATCCAACAGTGGTCACTGTAAAGGAAAAAAAAAAGGGTTTATTTAACAAATTGGTAGTATCTCCTGCCATATTTCATTAAACAGGAGTATTGCCTGTAAATATAACAGGCTATTTTATAGGCACTGATAGTGTAAAACTGCCTTTGTCCTCATATAAGTGTGTAATCTCTGAAGTAGCAATGTGTAATCTCTGAAATCTGACTAGAAACTTTTCTAGAAAATGGTTAAGAAATGTGTACTTAGAAATAATGTATAGCTGATATTTATATCCACATATGGTAAATAATNTTGCTATCTTAGGATATTCTTTTGCTTTCATTTCTCTTTCTTCTCCTCTTTTTTTTTTAGGTTACTAGTGTATACCCAGTGACTTGCTGTTCTTGAACTTATTAGCAAACATCTTGACATAATTTCCAATATATGTGACCAATTCATTTCTAAATATTTGGAGTTTTCTCTGTTTTTTTGTTTTGTTGTTACTTTCCTTTTTTTTTTTCCTTTCTTCAAGTGGATTTCTTTGGATATTTTCCTATATGGAGTCTGTCCTATTTGTCATGTTGGTTCATGACTTAATAAAATTTGTGAAGGTGTTAACCATTATTTGACTATTCCCTCTAAGCTTCACACTTTTTCTTTCTTCCTAGAACTCTAACAGTATAAATGTTAGGCAATTTACATTACCTTATACATTCCCGAGACTATGTATTTTCTTCTCCATTTTACTCAGATTGGATAATATGTTTGATCTGTTTTGGGTCTGCTGATTCCTGTATTGTTTACAGCATACTTTTGGATCTATACAGGAGGTTTAAATATTTTAGTTACTGTGTTTTTTTACAAACTGCTATAACTTTATTTCTTAAAGTCTATTCTTTACTGAACATTTTTGTGCTTTGGTTACTTTCCAGAGTGGTTGAAATTGCATGGTGAAACATAAATAATATGACTTGTCTGAGATAAAATTCTGAATATCTGTGTTGTGTCAAACCCAAACACTCCTCTCCATGTATTTATTTTTAAAATATTTATTTATGTACTTTTGGCTGTGCTGAGTCTTCATTGCTGTGCAGGTTTTTCTCTAGTTGTGGCAATCGAGGGATACTCTCTAGTTGCAGTGCACGGGCTTCTCATTGTGGTGACTTGTTGCAGAACTCTGTCTCTATAGAGTACACGGGCTTCAGTAGTTGTAGTGTGTGGGCTCAGCAGTTGCAGCTGCCAGGCTTTAGAGCGTGGCTCAGGAGTTGTAGCACGGGCTTAGTTGGTCCATGACATGTGAGATCTTCCCAGATAAGAGATCAAACACATCTCCTTCATTAGCAGGAGGATTCTTTACCACTGAGCCACTAGAGAAACCACCATGTACATATTAATTAAAAGAAATTCTTAAAAATTGTTTGTTTTCACTACTTAATTGAGAATTTCTAGAGCCCTGTGGTAGAATAATAACTATAGCTCTCTACATGGTTATTTGGTCATAATGTTATAGTAATGCATAATAAAATTCCATTGTACAAATTGTCTTCATTCTATAAAGAGCAACTTAACTTGTTCTTGCATAAATCATAACATAATGGGATACTGTAAATTTTTCAGAGTTCTTATTAATAAGTGTAAGAAATTCATTGTTAATGCTTAAACAGTAAATTAAATGTGTTTTAGGTACAAAGCTTATAATGATATAAAGAACTATGCTGATTAAAAAACTCATGCTTCTGATAATCAACATCTGCTATCAACTCTTAATTTGTGTCTTCTTTATTTCTATTTCTCCTCCTCCTCCTTTCCAACTCTTCTTTCTACTCCTCATTCTTTTCTTTGTGATCTGAGTTTAGAATAATATGTTACACTTTGTTATTTTGGAAAAATGCAGAAGATTACTGATTATCTTTAAAAATGAAAATGTATCTCTACTGGATGGAAAACAATAACTTGATCTCTTAAAATTAACACTAATAAGCATTCTCTTTGTTCCAGAAGCTGATGGTTTGGCTTTTTAAATACTTTTTGCCATTAACATGCGGATAATATATGGACAACTTTGTAACGCTTGAATTCATCCCCTACTGCAATTTTTATACATTGTTTTCTCATCACCAAGCACTTGTACTCATGTGGAAGTGATTGTTTTAAAATTTTATGTATATTTATAGGAGAAAAATTCCAGTGAAATTAGCATATAGAACATCATCCCTGTTGACTATTTTAAAACGCTTCTCTATTTTTTAATGGTTGAAATAGTATTTATAGTGACAATTTATTTTAAAAAAAGAAGTACTTTTTTTTGAAAGTCAAGAAACTTCCTAGGTGTTTAGAGACTAAATTTTCTCTGCAAGAAAAATCGTTGCAAGGTTTTTGTATCTGATTGTGCTACCCAGGCAGTTAGCTAGAAATGGCAATAAAATGATAGTAATAGTAAAGCAGACTACAAGACTGGGTGTTAATTTTTTTAGATGAACGTTGTATTTATTTTTTGCTCATAATGTGTAGATTTGATAATAAAAAACTGAGGGTGAAAGAAAAAGTATAGTATTTTGAACTATGGTACAAACCCCCAGGTCAGACAAAAATTGCATGTGAGAACTGGCCAACCAGAGGTCTAGATTTTTTTTTTTTTTGGCGGTTTTTGCCATACATTCACATGAATCAGCCATGGGTGGACATGTGTCCCCCATCCATAACCTCCCTTGCACCTCCCTCCTTATCCCATCCCTCGGGGTCATCCCAGTGCACCAGCCCTGAGCACCCTGTCTCATGCATTGATCCTGAACTGGCGATCTATTTCACATATGATAATATACATATTTCAATGCTATTCTCTCAAATCATCCCACCCTCACCTTCTCCCACAGAGTGCAAAAGTCTATTCTTTACATCTGTGTCTCTTTTGCTGTCTCACTTATAGGGTCATCATTGCCATCTTTCTAAATTCCATGTATACGCAGTAAAATACTATATTGGTATTTTTCTTTCTAACTTACTTCACTCTGTATAATAGGCTCCAGTTTCATCCACCTCATTAGAACTGTTTCAAATACATTCATTTTAATAGCTGAGTAGTATTCCATCATGTATATGTACCACAGATTTTTTATCCATTCATCTGTCAATTTACATCTAGGTTGCTTCCATGTCCTGACTATTGTAAACAGTGCTGCAATGAACATTGGGTTACATGTGTCTCTTTGATTTCTGGTTTCCTCTTTGTGTATGCCCAGCAGTGGGATTGCTGGATTGTATGGCAATTCTATTTCCAGTTTTTTAAGAAATCTCCACACTGTTCTCCACAGTGGCTGTACTAGTTTGTGTTCCCACCAACAGTGTTAGAGAGTTCCCTTTGGTCTACACCCTCTCCAGCATTTATTGCTTGTAGACTTTTTGATGGCAGCCATTCTGACTGGCATGAGATGGTATCTCATTGTGGTTTTGATTTGCATTTCTCTGATCATGAGTGATGTTGAGCATCTTTTCATGTGTTTGTTAGCCATCTGTATGTCTTTGGAGAAATGTCTGTTTAGTTCTTTGGCCCATTTTTTGATTGGGTGGTTTATTTTTCTGGAATTGAGCCACAGAACCTGCTTGTATATTTTTGAGATTAATTCTTTGTCAGTTGCTTCATTTGCTATTACTTTCTCTCATTCTGAAGGCTGTCTTTTCACCTTGCTTATAGTTTCCTTCATTGTGCAAAAGATTTTAAGTTTAATTAGGTCCCATTTGTTTATTTTTGCTTTTATTTCCATTACTCTGGGAGGTGGGTCATAGAGGATCCTGCTATGATATATGTCAGAGAGTGTTTTGCCTATATTTTCCTCTAGGGCTTTTATAGTTTCCAGTCTAACGTTTAGATCTTTAAACCATTATGAGTTTATTTTTGTGTATGGTGTTAGAAAGTGTTCTAGTTTCATTCTTTTATTCTGAAGGAGATCAGCCCTGGGATTTCTTTGGAAGGAATGATGCTAAAGCCGAAACTCCAGTACTTTGGCCACCTCATAGGAAGAGTTGACTCATTGGAAAAGACTCTGATGCTGGGAGGGATTGGGGGCAGGAGGAGAAGGGGACGACAGAGGATGAGATGGCTGAATGGCATCACTGACTCGATGGTTGTGAGTCTGAGTGAACTCCAGGAGTTGGTGATGGACAGGGAGGCCTGACGTGCTGCAATTCATGGGGACAAAAAGAGTCGGACACGACTGAGTGACTGAACTGAACTGAACTGAACTGACCACTTTTCTCAGCATCACTTGTTAAAGAGATTGTATTTTTTCCATTGTATATTCTTTCTTCCTTTGTCAAAGATAAGGTGTCCATAAGTGTGTGGATTTATCTCTGGACATTCTATTTTGTTCCATTGATCTATCTCTCTGTCTTTGTGCCAGTTCCATACTGTCTTGACGACTGTGGCTTTGTAGTAGAGGCTGAAGTCAGGCAGGTTGATTCCTCCAGTTCCATTCTTCTTTCAAAAGATTGCTTTGGCTATACACGTTTTTTTTTTTTTTGTATTTCCATACAAACTGTGAAATTATTTGTTCTAGTTCTCTGAAAAATAATGCTGGTAGCTTGATAGGAATTGAATTGAATCTGTAAATTGCTTTGGGTAGTATACTCATTTTCAGTATATTGATTCTTCTGATCCATGAACATGGTATATTTCTCCATGTATTTGTGTCCTCTTTGATTTTTTTCATCAGTGTTTTATAGTTTTCTATATATAGGTCTTTTGTTTCTTTAGGTAGATTTTATTCTATTTTATTTTTATGCTAAGTATTTTATTCTTTTAATTGCAATGGTGAATGTAATTGTTTCCTTAATTTCTCTTTCTGATTTCTCGTTGTTAGTGTATAGGAATGCAAGGGATTTCTGCATGTTGATTTTATATCCAGCAACTTTACTATATTCAGTGATTAGCTCTAGTAACTTTCTGGTAGAGTCTTTAGGGTTTTCTACGTAAAGGATCATGTCATCTGCAAATAGTGAGCGTTTTACTTCTTTTCCTAATCTGGATTCCTTTTATTTCTTTTTCTTCTCTGGTTTCCATGGCTAAAACTTCCAAAACTATGTTGAATAGTAGTGGTGAGAGTGAGCATCTTTGTCTTGTTCCTGAGTTTAGTAGAAATGCTTTCAATTTTTCACCATTGAGGATAATGTTTGCTGTGGGTTTATCATATATGGCTTTTATTATGTTGAGGTATGTTCCTTCTATGCCTGCTTTCTGGAGAGTTTTTATCATAAATGGATGTTGAATTTTGTCAAAGGCTTTCTCTGCATCTATTGAGATAATCATATGGATTTTATCTCTCAATTTATTAATGTGGTGTATCACATTGACTGATTTGCAAATATTGAAGAGTCCTTGCATCCCTGGGATAAAGCCCGCTTGGTCATGATGTATGATCTTTTTAATATGTTGTTGAATTCTGTTTGCTAGAATTTTGTTAAGGATTTTTTCATCTATGTTCATCAGTGATATTGGCCTGTAGTTTTCTTTTTTTGTGGCATCTTTGTCTGGTTTTGGTATTAGGGTGACAGTGGCCTCATAGAATGAGTTTGGAGTTTACCTTCCTCTGCAATTTTCTGGAAGAGTTTGAGTAGGTGTTAGCTTTTCTCTAAATTTTTGGTAGAATTCAGCTGTGAAACCTTCAGGTCCTGGGCTTTTGTTTGTTGGAAAATTTCTGACTACAGTTTTGATTTCTGTGCTTTTAATGGGTCTGTTAAGATTTTTTATTTCTTCCTGGTTCAGTTTTGGAAAGTTATACTTCTCTAAGAATGTGTCCACTTCTTCCAGTTGGCCATTTTATTGGCATATAGTTGCTGATAGTACTCTCTTATGATCCTTTGTATTTCTGTGGTTGTCTGTTGTGATTTCTCCATATTCATTTCTAATTTTGTTGATTTGATTCTTCTCTCCTTGTTTGTTGTTGATTCTGGATAATGGTTTGTCTATTTTATTTATCTTCTCAAAGAACCAGATTTTAGCTTTGTTTATTTTGGCTATGGTCTCCTTTGTTTCTTTTGCATTTATTTCTGCCCTAATTTTTATGATTTCTTTCCTTCTACTAACCTCAGGTTCTCTATTTCTTCTTTTTCTTTAGGTGTAGAGTTAGGTTATTTATTTGATTTTGCTCCTGTTTCTTGAGGTAGGCTTGTATTGCCATGAACCTTCCCCTTAACACTGCATTTACTGAATGTTATAGGTTTTGAGTTGTGTTTTCATTTTCATTTGTTTCTATGCATATTTTGATATTTTTATTTCTTCTGTGATTTGGTTATTCAGAATTGTGATATTTAGCCTCCATATGTTTATATTTTAATTTTTTGTTTCATTGATTAGCAGTGCTTGTTTCCAGTTACTAGTAACCATTAAACTTAAAGAAGACAGAACCAGCAAGAATTTTGCTTAGAGCATGTTAGGTTTTAAAATACAATAACCATTATTTCACTCTTAATGACAAAAGTTTTCACTTTAGCTNCCTAAATGTATGTGTTTATAGGTATGACAAAATGTATACAGTTGCTTTATCTTCAATATTTATTTGATTTTTAAAAATGTTCATATATGGAAATCAACACATGAATATTACAAATACTTTTATAAATTTTAAAGTGCTAATACAAATAACTGTTTATATTGTCAGTACATTTTCTCTTTCAAATTGGCTTACACAGTATATCCTTCATAAACCCCTTCATATATTAGAACTTTTATTTAATGAGATAGACAAATTGATGAACTCTTGGTTTCTCTCTATATATATCTCTATGTATAGCTGTATCATTCAATGCTTCGGTTTTTTTAGTGTCTCTCAATTTTTAGGTTATCTTCCATTGTAGATCAGTCAGTAAGGAATCTGCCTGCAATACAGGAGACCTGGGTTTGATTCATGGGTCAGGAAGATCCCTTGGAGGAGAAAATGACAACCCACTCCAGTATTCTTGCCTGAAGAATCCCATGGACAGAGCCTGGTAGGCTACAGTTCATGGAGTCATAAGGGTTGGATGTGACTTAGTAACTAAACCACTGCTACCACCAGTTTTTAAATTAATTTCCTTTGCCTTCCTTCCTTCTTTAAAGTCAGAACTTGTTTCTAGATCCTTAAACATAAGTTCATCCTAATCTTAAAAATAAATAAATTTATTCTGATTGCATGGAAAGTTCAGTAGGACACCTTTCCTTAGGACTTTGGATTCACAAATTCTAACTGTTACTTGTTCACAGTTCAGTTCCATTTAGTTGCTCAGACATATCTAACTCTCTTTGACCCCATGGAATGCAGCATGGCAGGCCTCCCTGTTCATCACCACCTCCTGGAGCTTACTCAAACTCATGCCCATTGAGTTGGTGATGCCATCTACCATCTCATCCTCTGTTGTCCCCTTCTCCTCCCACCTTCAATCTTTCCCAGCATCAAGGTCTTTTCAAATGAGTCAGCTCTTCGCATCAGGTGCTCAAAGTATTGGAGTAACAGCTTCAACATCAGTCCTTCCAATGAACACCCAGGACTGATCTTTATGATGGATTGGTTGGATCTCCTTGCAGACCAAGGGACTATCAAGAGTCTTCTCCAACACCACAGTTCAAAACCATCAATTCTTCAGTGCTCAGCTTTCTTTATTGTCCAACTTTCATATCCATACAAGACTACTGAAAAAAACATAGCTTTGTCTAGATAGACCTTTGTTGGCAAAGTAATTTCTCTGCTTTTTGAAATGTTGTCTGAAATATTTTCTGAAAGTTGAACTTTAAGCCAATTATTTCACTCTCCTCTTTCCCTTTCATCAAGAGGCTTTTTAGTTCCTCTTAACTTTCTTCCATAAGGGTGCTGTCATCTGCATATTTGACATTATTGATATTTCTCCTGGCAATCTTGATTCCAGCTTGTGCTTCATCCATCCCAGAGTTTCTCATGATGCACTCTGCATATAAGTTAAATAAGCAGAGTGGCAATATATAGCCTTGATGTACTCCTTTTCCTATTTGGAAACAGTCTGTTGTTCCATGTCCAGTTCTAACTGTTGATTCTTGACCTGCTTACAGATTTCTCCTAAGACAGGTCAGGTGGTCTGGTATTCCCATCTCTTTCAGAATTTTCCACAGTTTGTTGTGATCCACACAGTCAAAGGCTTTGACATAGTCAATAAAGCAGCAATAGATGTTTTTCTGGAACTCTCTTGCTTTTTCCATGATCCAGCAGATGTTGGCAATTTGATCTCTGGTTCCTCTGCCTTTTCTAAAACCAGTTTGAACATCAGGAAGTTCACAGTTCACATATTATTGAAGTCTGGCTTGGAGAATTTTGAGCATTACTTTACTAGCTTGTGAGATGAGTACAATTGTGCGGTAATTTTAGCATTCTTTGGCATTGCCTTTATTAGGGATTGTGATGAAAACCGACCTTTTCCAGTCCTGTGGCCACTGCTGAGTTTTCCATATTTGCTGACATATTGAGTGCAACACTTTCACAGCATCATTTCTTAGGAATTGAAATAGTTCAACTTGAATTCCATCACTTCCACTAGCTTTGTCTATAGTGATGCTTCTGAAGGCCCACTTTACTTCACATTCTAGGATGTCTGGCTCTAGGTGAGTGATCAGACCATTGTGATTATCTGGGTCATGAAGATTTTTTTGTATATTTTTTCTGTGTATTCTTGTCACCTCTTCTTAATATCTTCTTCTTCTGTTAGGTCCATACCATTTTTTTTCCTTTATTGAGCCCATCTTTATATGAAATGTTCACTTGGTATCTCTAATTTTCTTGAAGAGATCTCTAGTTTTTCCCATTTTATTGTTTTCCTCTATTTCTTTGCACTGATCACTGAGGAAGACTTTCTTATCTCTCCTTGCTATTATTTGGAACTCTGCATTCAGATGCTTATATCTTTCCTTTTCTCCTTTGCTTTTCACTTCTCTTCTTTTCACAGCTAATTGTAAGGCCTCCTCAGACAGCCATTTTGCTTTTTTGCATTTCTTTTTCTTGGGGATGGTCTTAATCCCTGTCTCCTGTACAATGTCAGGAACCTCCATCCATAGTTCATCAGGAACTCTGTCTATCAAATCTAGTCCCTTAAATGTATTTCCCACTTCCAGTGTGTAATTGTTAGGGTTTAATTTAGGTCATACCTGAATGGTTTAGTGGTTTTCCCTACTTTCTTCNTATCAAATCTAGTCCCTTAAATGTATTTCCCACTTCCAGTGTGTAATTGTTAGGGTTTAATTTAGGTCATACCTGAATGGTTTAGTGGTTTTCTCTACTTTCTTCAATTTAAGTCTACATTTGGCAATAAGGAGTTCATGAGCTGAGCCACAGTTACAGTCACTTGTTCACACTAGCAAGTGTGAATTCATCTATAATATATACATCTAACCTCACATGATAATACCCAAGGGTACAGGCTTTCAGGTAAGAAGTTTGCTAGTCTTCTGTTTTCATTATGTCACATTGCTTTTAATACAAATGTGCTTGTTAAAAATTGCAAATGTAACCAAGAACTTGTTTGTAGCATCATTGCTAGTGAACTGTTTGGAATAAACTAAAGTTTACTCTGATGTATCAGTATCCTTCTAAAAACTTAAATGGGATATTAGGTATATGAGATGGAAGAAGAAAAAATGTGGTATTATTTTTCAGTTGTAGATGAGGTGCCATCTGACTAATTTCAAAAATGTTAACATTTGATATACTAAAAATGTAATTTAATATCATTATGTGTTCAATTAAAAAATTGTGCTTAATTTTATTTACAAAGTAACAGTAAATCTGCATACCTCTATCTATCTTACTCTAAATAAGATAACTTTTCTCATCATTAATTTAGAGTTTGGTTAGAAATGCTGGCACTAGTGGTAAAGATCCCACTGCCAAGGCAGGAGACTCAAAAGATGTGGGTTCGATCCTTGAGTCAGGAAGATCCTCTGGAGGGCATGGTAAACCACTCCAGTATTCTTACCTGGAGAATCCCACCGACAGAGGAACCTGGTGGGCTACAGTCCAGTGGGTCACACAAAGTAGGACAGAACTGAAGTGACAGTGTGACACATACATCTGTATCCCATCTTTGTTTCACTGCTCCAGTTTATATAAGACAGAGGAAATTAAATCATAAAAATATATAGCATGTGCAGTATAGAGAGATGGGATTCAAGCTCCAAAAGTGACTATCAAAGAAAAATAAATATATGCAAATATTTTTAAACAAATAAATATATGCAAATTTGAAGAGTCACATGGTTTGATATGCAGACATATCTACATTCTGAGGAGCCAAGTGCATGGAGTATATGATATGTTTATGAATGAGAATGTAATATGAATGGAATGGAAATTGATTCTGGCTTGATTTTATCTACCCCTTTTTCTTAATATCTAGAAATCTAAAACCTTTTAAGTGCAATTCTTTTTACTTTTCATTTCTTTTTGTCACATAATATATGTATAGAATTCCATGGAAATGCACCCATGACCAGTGAAGTCCAGATGAGCAGAAAAACTTGAAGTGCTTACTATTTATGTATATGTATTGGCTGGGGCTCTGGTCCAAGTTATATTTTGACTTATGCAAGTGATAAAATTCTGCCATGTAGGTAATAAACACCATCTGATAAACTCCTTACCCTGAAATTCACTAGTTTACCTATTGAATATGACAAAATGTTGAAAAAATTGATTGTTATTCTTTTGTCTTCATTTAGAAGAAATTAATAAGGTAGATAATTAACTCTTACATTTTAAAAAGCCCTGCTTTGATTGCTTGTAGCAATGGCACCCCACTCCAGTACTCTTGCCTGGAAAATCCCATGGATGGGGGAGCCTAGTAGGCTGCAGTCCATGGGGTTGCGAACAGTTGGACACGACTGAGCAACTTCTCTTTCACTTTTCACTCTCATGCTTTGGAGAAGGAAATGGCAACCCACTCCAGTGTTCTTGCCTGGAGAATCCCAGGGACGGGGGAGCCTGGTGGGCTGCCGTCTATGGCGTCACACAGAGTCGGACACGACTGAAG
>SJYQ01002121.1:339338-364642 GCA_006410935.1 Redunca redunca | reverse complement strand
AAATAATATATATTTATTCATCATCATAACTTTTATTTACATTACAATACATATTTATATACTATTTTAACATATATGAATTGACATTTTGACATTTGATAGTTGGTAGAAAATGAAGACAATATTTTAAACATCCAAGTTTTGCATATTAGTGTTGGTCACAGTGAATATAAAGGTGGGAAATCAAAGTTTATTAATTTGAATCAAAACTTTTATGCCTTCATTCTAATAATAAGAACTATCATGGAAATGTAACATTTTAGCTTATACAAGACTTAGAGTTATATTCTTATAAAAACATTTATTTAAAGCTTTTAAATTAGGAAATGACTGTGCCAATTTATCATTGTTTTCACAAAGTATTTACAATCATGAAAATATATACATACATGTTTATTAAATTATAATTACTGATATTAATTTTAAAAAATATTATGAATTTGGGGACATGCTAGAAATCTTTTGAGATTAGTCATTTCACTTAATACTAATTGGATAAATTTTAAAACATCATCTGATGTAGTCTTTGTATCACTAATGAGTGAGATGATAAATTGCACCTTAAATATAATTCCCAAGATCGTTTTTTACTTTAAAATTTAGACTGTTAGTAAATTGAGTTAAAAAATGAATAGTCCTTGAATACTTGCAGGCATCCTAAGGAAATTAATGTATTTTCCATGCAGACTGTACTTTTATACCCTTGTCTATAACAAATATGATGGCTTTTTGTAAGGTGTCAGTTAAGAAGGTTAATTTGGTGTGATGTAAAATGCCTGTGCAATAACAAAATTTCTACAACATTAATATGTTCTATAGACCCATTAAGAGTTTGAATTGATTAGTTATATACATAAAAAGGCATACATCAGTATAAAGTAAAGCTTATAGATAATAAAAATAACAAAACACCCTTAGAATATGAAATATATCTTATAGAAAACATGTGTGTATATTTCAATAAGCATAATCTGCTCTTTAAAATATATATGAAAGAATAATTCACACACATACACACACTTATATGTGTGTGCTAAGTGGCTTCAGTTGTGTCCAGCTCATTGTGACATTATGGACAGTGGCCTGCAAAGCTCCTCTATCCATGGGATTCTCCAGGCAAGAATAGCAGTGGGTTGCCGAGCCCTTCTCCAGGTTATCTTTTCCACCAGGGATTGAATCCGTGTCTCTCTTGTTTCCTGCATTGGCAGCTGGTTCTTTACCTCTACCACCTGAAAAGCCCATACACACACAAACTAACATATTTGTGTGTGTGTGTGTGTGTGTATATATATATATATATATATAATATATTTTACCTGACAAGTTTCTTATTATTTACTGAGAGATTTTTAACTATTTGTGTTTTGTGCAGATTCTGCTATACTCTCAAACAATTTTACTAGATATTTCTTACTTTCAAAAAATACAAGAATTTCTTTTAGATGCTGTTTCAGTTTAAATTTCATCACTATAGTTACCATTGCAATCCTATGCACATTATCTCTGCACATCAGTTATTTATTGTTAAAATTGATATAAAAACCAGTTTTCTTCAAGACAGTTTCTTTTCTAAATGGGGTTCTAATATGAACATTGAATTCTATGTTATGTAAGTATCAAGATGTCTTTTATACTCAAATCATTGTTGTAGTTCCCTCTATATTATTGAATAACAACAGATATTTACTCATTCACACTTTAACCCACTTTGACACAATATTCAGTAGTAATGAGGTATGTAAATATAGTTTTATATATATATATGTAGTTAGATTATGTATAATGTGTTCCATTATTTTAAACAAACCAAGACTACTTTGAGAGGTGTGCATATTACCAAGCTTGTAATATGTAAAATAAAAATCATATTGAAAAGCTTAAATATAATCAGGTAAACTGTATTGAATGAATGTAGTTTAGCAGTATACAGTTTTCAAGATGGACAGCCACGTATTCCTGTTCAAGCAAAAAGATAATGCAATAACATTCAATAAATTTAAGTTTTAAAACATTGTACTTGAGGAATTAAAATAACTTTATAAAAGTGACAGTTTTAACACACATTTCACAAAATGCCTCCATAGAGTTGTAAATGCCTTTATAGTATGTTCTGATACTTAGATAATAATTGACAAAATTTTTATGTAATATTATGTGTGTGATTTCCTGTTGATTTTAAAGTTCCTGGTTATTGTAATAAACTAATTGAATCATTTGACCTTATTACAAACAGATGGTTTCTGTTCTTGTAGTTTCTAGTAGACTCTCATTATAAACTAAGAGCCAGATATAGAGTTCTCTAAAAGAAAAATAAAGGCAGTTTCTGATGTCTCATATTGCAGGACTTTACTGAGAACTCTTTACCATTGACAAATCGAAATACAGACTTTCCTTTGTAAGTTAACATTGTCACATGAACTTAAACCTGCAGTTGGTTCTGGGGCAATGAATCAGAATCTGGAGGGTAATTTTGGTCCAGAAGTTGACTTCATGAAAGCGGACAGTTGATCTAGGATCCAGCAGAACAATATCTAATTATGAAGGAATGAATGCAACTAATAAGGGGAATCTAATACCTTTTATATTATAAATTAATTACATTTAGATTAGTACTACTGTAATATTTGAAGGCTTCTCTGGTGGGCTCAGATGGAAAAGAATCTACCTGCAATGCAGGAGACCCAGGTTCAATTCCTAGGTTGGGAAGAACCCCTGGAGAAGAAAATGACAATCCACTCCAGCATTCTTGCTTGAAGAATCCCATGGACAGAGGAGCCTGATCATGGGGTCACAAAGAGTCAGACAGGACTGAGCAAATAACACTTTTCACTGTAGTTGTTAAATTCTAAATGTTATGATGGACAAATGAGAAAGCAATTGATCTTTCTTCTTGAGTTTTCTCTAATCTTCCCCTGGAGCAGGCTAAATTTATGCAAGGTGGAATAAAAACATTTTTAATGATATTTTCTTTGATATTTTGTTCCCACTACAGAGAATTTAGGAAGATATCTAGAAGAAACCTTAATGTTATAAGCCAATTAATGATAAGCATAGAATGATCCTTCTCTAGATAAATGACATACATCTCATAATATTGGACAAGTAAACAAGGTATCTTTATCGAGTCTGTAACATTTTGCTCAAGGCTCAGATACTAAAGAATCTGCCTGCAATGCAGGAGAGACAGGTTCCATCCCTGGGTTGGGAAAAACCTCTGGAGATTGAAAGAGCAACCCACACCGGTATTCTTGTCTGGAGAATCCATGGACTGAGGAACTGGGTGGCTATAGTCCATAGGATCTCAAAGAATTAGATATGACTGAAGGACTAAAATTTTCACTTTCACTTTAATGCTTTCCTAATCCACATGGGCATTTAATAGAAAGAAAGTAAGAAACCATTCCTGGAATGAGTTAGCATCATTAAACTAGTCTGCGGCTGCTGCTGCTAAGTCGCTTCAGTCGTGTCCGACTCTGTGTGACCCCATAGACGGCAGTCCACCAGGCTCCCCTGTCCCTGGGATTCTCCAGGCAAGAACACTGGAGTGGGTTGCCATTTCCTTCTCCAATGCATGAAAGTGAAAAATGAAAGTGAAGTCGTTCAGACGTGTTGGACTCTTCGCGACCTCATGGACTGCAGCCTACCAGGCTCCTCCGCCCATGGGATTTTCCAGGCAAGAGTACTGGAGTCGGTTGCCATTGCCTTCTCTGTAAACTAGTCTATTTTACACCAAAAAAATAGATATTAACAGAGTAGACTGTGAAAGTAATGACCTATTATTGAATGCTGCATTTGGTTGGTATCAAGACATAGCTCAAATTTTATTTTCTGTCTGGAAATGCATACCACACTATTAGCCCTTAGAGAAACACAACCTGCCAAAGTTGAATGATCAGCAGAGTTTATGTAAAATTTACAACGTAACAGGCCAGCAATCACCCTGGGTAAGCAAGTAGCACACACTGCACTACATCACAGCCCACTACCTTGCACTGCCACAAAAAACTGAAACAACATAAACAAAAAATCCACATACATTTGTTTTCCATGTCAAAAATGGGAGGGGGGATTTTGTTATGTGCCCTCTTTCTTTTATTTGAAAAGACAATCTTCATACAGACAGTTTTTGATATTCTACATATACAAATTGTCTCTTTGTTGTTTATCATTAAGAAAAAGTAAAAAGCTCAGACATTAAGTAATTTGTTCATCTTTACTTACCTGATGATTTGTGGTTGTGAAGTATTAGCTTTTTTCTTTGCTCACATTCATTTTATTCAACATCATCTCTTGATTTTCCTTTCTCTCAACATTATTTCTGTTCTATTTTGGAGAAAAAGTAAATACGAATGTCCACCTGATCATATGGTGTAAAATCTATTAAAAGTGCTTTGTATGACAGGTAATAAAATAGTTTCTGAAGCTAAACTAATGGGCATGGAATCCTATCTTCACCACTTATAACCTCTGTGGTCTTAAGTCACTACTCAGCCTCTTTGTTTCTCCAGTTCTCTGGCTGCAGAGTAGAGATACTAATAGTCCTACCCTGAGACCATTTCCGGGAGGAGAAATTAAAAATATATGTAGCACTTAGGAACCATGCCTTACATGTAGGGAGTGCTATGTAATTATTATTATTTCTGTAGTTGCTATAAATATTTGTGTTGAGTTGCTCAGTCATGTCCATCTCTTTGCAACCCCATGGACTACAGCCCACCAGAGTCCTCTGTATATATTTTGAATTGTATATGAATTTTCCAGGAAAGAATACTGGAGCAGTTTGCCATTTCTTACTCCAGAAGATCTTCTCAACTCAGGGACTGAGCTTGTGGCCCCTGTTCAGTTTGCATTGGCATGTGGATTCTTTACCAGTGTATCACCTGGGAAGCCCTCTTGTTGCTATAGTACTTGTTGCTAATATTATATCAGTGAATAGTGATATGTGTTGGTATGTGTGACTAAGAATGCATCTGTATTTCCTTAGAGTGTGAAAAAGAGAACCCCTCAGGACATATTTGCTCTGAGATATTTTTTCAACTCCACTATTTTTTTCCAGCAAATGTCAAAGAATAACTGGTTCAACAACATAAGAAAAGTAAAGTAGTTTTTTAAAGCGGAGTTATTTGGACTTCTAATTTATTATCAGCTAACTGAAAAAGACATTGGAAAATGCTCCTTGAGGTAGATATTTTTTTTGTAATATATGTGTAAAGCATATCTGGAACTTGAAAGCAAAATATTTAAGATAAAAGCCTCAAAATAATATCTTAAAATGTCTTTGAATAAACAGAATGCATGTAGGCTTCCTTTTCATGAAAGCACTCTATGGCTTCTTATTGCCTATATGCCAAAAAAACAAGTTTCTAAATTTTTTCCATATTCCAAACTCAATGTGCTACATAGCCACTCCATTCTGTGTTCTCTCTCCCAATCTATGCTGGTGTTTTTAAACACTATTTAAACAAAAGCTGCATAATTTGCCACCAATTGTAAACCAACATGTACAGCTTATGTTTGTTTCATTAAAGATATATACTGTCATGGGTATGACTGAGGAAGGAAAGGTTTGGTTTTTCCCTTCTATATAAAGAACAGGTATAGTATAGCTTACAGTCGGCAGCCAGTGTCCCATCCAACAACAACAAAAAAATGTTGCATTTATAGAAACCTAAAACAGTTTTGGTTGAGTATGTAAGATATCATGATTAGAGCATATGAAACAGCATTGAAAGTCAGCCAATAAACTTTGGCAGAGCACCAAAGAATTGATGGTTTCAAACTGTGGTGCTAGAGAAGACTTTTGAGAGTCCCTTCAACAGCATGGTGATGAAACCAGTTCATTCTAAAAGAAGTCAACACTGAATGCTCATTGGAAAAACTAATGCTGAAGCCGAAGCTCCAGTACTTTGGCTTCCTGATTCCAACATCTGCTGGATCATCAAAAAAGCAAGAGAGTTCCAGAAAAAACATCTACTTCTGCTTTATTGACTAAGCCAAAGACTTTGACTGTGTGGATCACAACAAACTGTGGAAAATTCTGAAAGAGATGGGAATATCAGACCACCTGACCTGCCTCTTGAGAAATCTGTATGCAGGTCAGGAAGCAACAATTAGAACTGGAAACAGAACAATAGACTGTTTCCAAACAGGAAAGGAATACATCAAAGGCTGTATTTTGTCACCCTGCTTATTTAACTTATATGCAGAGTACAGCATGAGAAATGCTGGGGTGGATGAAGCAAAAGCTGGAATCAAGATTGCTGGGAGAAACATCAGTAACCTCAGATATGCAGATGACACCACCCTTATGGCAGAAAGTGAAGAAGAACTAAAGAGCCTCTTGATGAAAGTGAAAAAGGAGAGTCAAGATTTGGGCTTAAAGCTCAAATTTAAGAAAACAAAGATCATGGCATCTGGCCCCATGGCAAATACATGGGGAAACAGTGGAAACAGTGGCTGATTTTATTTTGGGGGCCTCCAAAATCACTGCAGATGGTGACTGCAGCCATGAAATTAAAAGACACTTGCTCCTTGGAAGGAAAGTTATGACCAACCTAGATAGCATATTAAAAAGCAGAGACATTACTTTGCCAACAAAGGTCCTTCTAGTCAAGGCTTTGGTTTTTCCAGAAGTCATGTATAGATGTGAGAGTTGGACTATAAAGAAAGCTGAGCACAGAAGAGTTGATGATTTTGAACTGTGGTGTTGAAGAAGACTCTTGAGAGTCCCTTGGACTCTCAAGGAGAGTCCAACCAGTCCATCCTAAGGGAGATCAGTCCTGGGTGTTCTTTGGAAGGACTGATGTTGAAGCTGAAACTCCAATACTTTGGCCACCTGATGTGGAGAGCTGACTCATTTGAAAATACCCTGATTCTGGGAAAGATTAAGGGCAGGAGATGAAGGAGATGAGAGGATGAGATTGTTGAATGGCATCACCGACTCAATGGACATGGGTTTGGGTGGACTCTGGGAGCTGGTGATGGACAGGGAGGCCTGGCATGCTGCAGTTCAAGGGGTTGCAAAGGGTAGGACATGGCTGAGTGACTGAACTGAACTGAAACTCTGGAAGTTGGAGATATACAGGGAGGTCTGGCGTGCTGCAGTCCATGAGGTTGCAAAGAATTGGACTGAGCGACTGAAGTGAACTGAACTGAACTGATGTGAAGAACTGAATCATTGGAAAAACCCTGGTGCTGGGAAAGGTTGAATGCAGAAGAAGTGGGCAACAGAAGATGAGATGGCTGGATGGCATCATCAATGCAATGGACATGAATGTGGGCAAACTCTGTGAGACGGTGAGAGACAGGGAAGCTTGGTGTAGGGCAGTCCCATTGGGTCCGGAAGAGCTGAACATGACTTAGCGACTGAGCAACAACAAAGTAGACTGGTATGGTAGAGGTATATTTGACAATATTTTAATTTTTTCCAAATAAATAATAGTGTTGTGCTGCACATACAAAACTTCTGAAAATTGTAGTTCTTTTTTTTAGTCTAAGAAAATTTAATTCCTCAAATATGACTTGCCCTCTCAGTTAAAGCTATGTCTTAAGCTGCTCCCTTTAACAGAAACATATGTCATTACCCTGTTCTTCCTTCCCCAGTGATCCATGGGATCTCAATTTAACTTATTTCTTTTGCATATTTTTCCTGTCTACTTCCTTTTTCACAGTGCAAATTAGTATACACCCTTTATTAATTCTTATAATTTCTTGTATATGTAACAGAAATTACACATACTGCATTATATGTAATGAGAAAGTCTTGTTCACTTCTGTTTCCTGTTGATGATTATATAACTGCCCCTCAGAAATTGTTAAAAGGAATCATGTCATATATCACAACGTAAAATGATATGCTAAAAATTCTTCTGCATGGAATAAAATCTCTACAAATTTAATATTTCTGTGTGGTATACATGCCTTCCAATTTATATGTGCTTCACAACATTATGCTTCCTCATCTTAATATCATTTTGCCTAATATTTGCTAATACATTAAATATAATTAAAGCATGTAGATAAATTGTTCTGTGATAGTTTTATTCAAACCATTGTATTCATATATGTGTGTGTGTGTGTGTAAATGAAACGATTTCTATAATCAAATTTCTTCAGTTCAGTTCAGTTCAGTCGCTGAGTCGTGTCTGACTCTTTGCGACCCCATGAATCGCAGCACACCAGGCGTCCCTGTCCATCACCAACTCCAGGAGCTCACTCAGACTCGCATTCATCGAGTCAGTGATGCCATCCAGCCATCTCATCCTCTGTCGTCCCCTTCACCTCCTGCCCCCAATCCCTCCCAGCATCAGAGTCTTTTCCTATGAGTCAACTCTTCACATGAGGTGGCCAAAGTACTGGAGTTTCAGCTTCAGCATCATTCCCTCCAAAGAAATCCCAGGGCTGATCTCCTTCAGAATGGACTGGTTGCATCTCCTTGCAGTCCAAGGGACTCTCAAGCGTTTTCTCCAACACCACAGTTCAAAAGCATCAATTCTTCAATGCTCAGCCTTCTTCATGGTCCAACTCTCACATTTATACATGACCACTGGAAAAACCATAGCCTTGACTAGATGGACCTTTGTTGGCAAAGTAATGTCTCTGCTTTTCAATATGCTTAAGGGGTAGTCAAGTCCTCAGCTATTAGTACGTGCAATCATCAGTTGTGGCATTTATATTTCCTTATGTCTTCAATTATAGGAAACTATTCATGTGAGTGCCTATGTGTGTGCTCAGTTGCTTCAGTCATGTCACTGTTTGTGACCCTATAGACTTTTGCCAGCCAGGTGCCTGTGTCCATGGAATTTCCCAGGCAAGAATACTGGAGTGGGTCGCGATGCCCTTCTCCAGGGGATCTTCCCATCTGAGCAGCCGAACCCGTGTCTCCTCCTTGGCAAGTGGATTCTTTACCACCAAGCCACCTGGGAAGTCCTATGGGAGTGCTTAGTAATAAACATATATTTACATCTATCCATCAGGCTTCCCCGGGTGGTGCTAGTGGTACAGAACCCACTGCCAATGCAGGAGATGAAAGAGATGCAGGTTCGATCCCTGGGTTGGGAAGATCCCCTGGAGAAGGAAATGGAAACCCGCTCCAGTATCCTTGCCTGGAAAATTTCATGGACAGAGGAACCTGGTGGATTGCAGTCCATGGGGTCACAAAGAGTCGGGCACGACTGAGCGACTAACATAAAGTAGCTTAGAAAGCACAGGTGGACCCATGAGATGTTTTCTGATACACAATAGCTGAAAGAATTGATCACCTGAGATCTACATTAAAAGAAGGGTTTACCAAAATCCTTCAAATGAAGGAAAGGTTTTATTAAATGAAATATGTATCCACATAAAGAAATGGAATGTGCTGGAAGTGGAATCTACATAAATAAATATGTAGATTTTTCCTGTAATTTAAAACCCATTAAATGAAATTTTCTATTTAAAATTAAAACAAATAACAACATTAGTACAAATATTAAGAGGAAAAAAATCACAGTGAAATATTTTAAGTTCTTATCCTATATGTGAAATCATATAATTAGCTAGAATGCCTTCTAAAATCACTACATGTTTATTCTTCCTCTCACATTTTATGTCTTTGACATATATATTACATCTTTTTTATTTTGTGTATCACTTATCTAATTATTTTAGATACAGATGATTTTACTACGTTTGTCTTTTGACGTTCATACTAGTTTTATGAGTGGTGACCTACTAGCTTTCCTATGTTTTCCTTTACCAGAAAGATTTTATTCTTTTGTGATTTTTTTTTGTTTGTTTGTTTCTAGTTATGACATATTCTCTTTCATTAAAGAAAAGTCCCTTTAACATTTCCTGTAAGATTAGTATAGTGCTCATGAACTCCTTTAGACTTGCTTGTCTGGGAAACTATTTATTACCCCTTCATTCTGAATTATAACCTTGTTGTGTAGAATATTCTTGACTGTAAGGTTTATTTTGTTTGTTTGTTTTAGCACTTTGAACATATCATGCTAGTCCTTTCTGGCCTTTAAGTTTTCTGCTGAAAATTAGCTGATAATATTATGACAGTACCCTTGCTCATAACTAGTTGTTTTTCCATTGCTGCTTTTAAGATTTTCTGTTTATCTTTGACTTTGAGCATTTTAATTATAATGTGCCTGGTTATGGGTCTCTTTGGGTTCATCTTGTCAGAGTGGTGAATTCTGACTACTTGTATCTATGCTTCTCTGCATCTTAATGTGGCCTTTTCCATATATCCTTAACTGTAGAAACTGCTCTGTTAGTTCTCAGGTCATTCATATTGAAAGCTAGAATTTATAGGGTATTCACTGAAGTTTAAAAACAGTCCATATTTGTAGAGATTGAAGAAAATAATAATTAAGAAATTTTCCCTGCAGTAAGAAAAAATCACTGCAAGAGATTAAAATGCACTATGAATAGGACAAATAGGGAATGCAAAAGTAGATAGCATAAGTAAATCCAATCTCTTTCATATATAATGCTTTTTATTTGGGTCTCATGGTTTAAATATTAATCTTCCAGTAATTCATTTCTGATAATTAAGCTCTAAGAAATAAGTCACTACAGCCAATTCAATGGGAAGTCACTGAATAGTTCTAAACATAATAAGCCAGCCACCATATCACAGTGGTCAGCGATTACTTCACATCCTCAGCAGAGATCAAGGGCTGAATGAGCATTAACACCGAGTAACACAGTTATTCCTAAAATGGTTCCTCAGGTTTAGGTTGACTGAGCTTTAAATTGCCTGCATTCTATTGACTCTTCAATTCTCTCAGCCACTGATAAATGAAATACTTTAGTCATCAGAGTTAATCCACTTTCATGACACTTGCTTTTCTTGAAACATTAGATAAGCTTCTTTTGTTTTCTGAATTTAACATTCAGGTCAAGTTAAATGGAGTTTATATCATTACAAATTGTCAGGCATAACCCCTTCTGGGAAATCTGAGGATTTTTGTGGAATTAAAGTCTTTATAAAATCAGCAGAGAGCAATATAATTAATGTCAGCACATTGAAATAGATTTTATATATATACATATAAAATAATTACATCAAAATAAAATATTTGGAAGTTGCTATTTTACAAGTATCAACAATTAGTTGGATTTAGCATGACTGGACCATGGATAAAAAATATTTGCATGTATGTCATGTTTACATTTAATATAGGTTATTTGATTGTGTTTGAGATGTGTAAATGTACTTTTGATTTTTCTTTTCCTTGCCAGTAATTTAATTTGGAGAAATAGTCAAATCATTCTATATTGATAACTTCCTTTAGCCATCATTTTAAAATAGTCAGATGATAAATTTTCTTAGTTTTCCTTCATCTGTGAATGTGTAGACTTTTTTTCTTGATTCCATAAGGATATTTTCACTCAATATGAATTCTGGGTTTACAGTGTTTCCTTATTGTTTATTTTTTGTTTTCCCCAGCACCTGAAAAAATTTCCTTCTGACCTCCAGAAATACTTCTTATGAGAAATCTTTTGTCATTTAATTTTGTTTCTCTGTAGGTACAATAATTTTTTCTCTCACTGTTTTCCAATATCCCCCTTGTCTTTAGTTTTTAAAAAGTTGACTATAATCTCCCTTAGTTTGTATTTCTGTAGGTGCATTTGATTGGGGTTTCATGAAATTCTTGGACTATATAGATTTATGAAGTTTTGGAAAAATTTGAGGAGTTACCCTGCTGTTTCTTTAAGTGCCTTAAACCATCCTTCTCTTCAACACCGGTGACGTGATATTAAATATTTTTAAAGTCTCATCATTCCTTATGTCCTACTCAATATTAAATTCTATTTTCTCTTTGTTGTTCAGATTAATTAATTTTTATTTGTCTATGTTTAATTTCACTAAATAGTCTGTGCCTATCCATTAAGGATTTAAATAATTTTTTTGTTATTGTATTTTACAAGGCTAAAATTTTCATTCATTTCTTCTCTATATTTTCTATTTCTTTGCTGGAACTATTTATCTTATCATTTAGCATGATCATTGAAGCAGGTTTGTGATGACTGCTTTAAAATATGTCATAATTCTAACATTTCTGTCACCATTTTGTTGGCATTTCTTGATTGACTTTTTTCAGTCAGTTTGACATCTTCCTGGTTTTGGGAAGGTTGAATGATTTTTAATTAAAACCTGACATTTTGAGTATCATGTGGTAAGACTATGAGAGTTGAAATTGTGTCTCAGCTTGCTTTATTTTGACTTGGGTTAGCCACAGGAACCTCATTGTGAGAGTGGATGTTTAGAATCTCTGCTCAGACTACACTGGCATGAATGGAGGCAAGGCTACAGTTTTATTCTGTGATGCTTGAATGCTGTTTTCTGAAAGCTTTCTGTCTTCTGGGCTGCCCCTTTCTTAACTTTTTGGGTATAGAGGACAGCCATTTGGGGGGATTTTTGCTACCTACACCTCTTAGCATTTCCACATTGCTGGGTCCTCCAGCATCCATTCTGAGATGTAGAAGGCAGAAAGAAAGCCGTAGAGTGTAACACCATGTTTTTTTTTTCAGGTTACATGAGCCCTAGCTGGCCTGCCCTAAAAGAAGAAAAAAAGTTCAAACACTCCATTTACCTGGAAGTAAAAACACTTCTGTTTCTGTTTTCTAAATTCTTGCAGTTTGATGCAATTTTACTTTTTATATTAGGTTCAAGAAAATGTGCCATTAATTGATAAAGAATGTATGCAGTGGTTAATTTTAAATCCTTACCAAATAATACTCATATCATATTCTTTTTGGTATTAGTGTCAGTTTATCTTTCTCGTTCAAGCTGAAGTTTTCCTGGCTCTTCATGTAACAAGTGTTTTCAATTGTATCTTGGACAGTTTGGTTATTATGTAAGGGGAATTTTGATCCTATCTGAATCATCTGTTTTAGGCAGCAGTGGCTCAGACAGTAAAGCATCTACCTACAATGCGGGAGACCCAGGTTCAATCCCCGGGTCGGGAAGATCCTCTGGAGAAGGAAACGGCAACCCACTCCATTACTCTTGCCTGGAAAATCTGATGGACAGAGGAGTGTGGTAGGCTACAGTCTGTGGGGTCGCAAAGAGTCAGACATGACTGGGTGACTTCACGTTCAGTTTTTTCACTTATCCTGTTTAGATTCAGCATGTAGATTCAGGCCAGTTTTATGGAATATAGTTGATATTAAGTGTTTAGTTTCTTCCTTTTGTAGCTATTTTCTGCTTCGTTTCTTTGGTGCTGCAGGGTCTCCCGCTCAATCCTACTGGATGTGTTATTTGCTCAGTCGTGTCCCATTGTTTGCAACCTCATGGACACCACCAGACTCCTCTGTCCATGGAATTCTCCAGGCAAGAATACTGGAATGGGTTGTCATTCCCTTCTCCAGGGGATCTTTCCAACCTAGGAACTGAACCTGGGTCTCCTGCATTGCAGGCAGATTCTTTACCATTTGAGCCACTAGAGAAGCCTCGATCTTGCTGGTACCATTTGCCAAGATGAAAGGAACTTCTTTGAGCACTCTGTGATCACTTGGCAACTTTTGGAAAGAGGTGGGCAAAGCCACTGACTGGGTCTAGTTGTCCTTATGCCACTGTGTAGAGGGCAAGAAGGTATAGAACCTTGCTGCTGCTGCTGCCACTGTCAGCAGATTGGTCTGCCTGCTGGTATCCAGTTGTTGATCCAGGTCTGGGATGGCCCAGTAGGACTTTGTGGCCAGAGCTACAGATGGATTGACCCATCCCTTGGGTCTTGTCTTTGAAGCTTGGCCTGGGATAGCCAGGGCTTCATTGCGATCTCTGGTGCAGACAGGTCAGATTGCCCAGGGATGCCCTTAATTTTGAGAAGGACTGGAATGGATTTGGGCTTTGCTGCTATCACTAATCCCAGTGGATCAGTCCGTTAGTAGCAGCCAGGCAATGAGTCAGACTTTGGACTCTCTAAAGTTCTCTGTTGAACTTAGGCTTTCTAGTTCTCTTAACCAGGGAAGACCATCTGTTCTTGTTAGTTTGTTTAAAATATGGACCTTGGCGGCTTGGACAGTAAAGAATCTGCCTGCAATGCGGGAGACCTGGGTTTAATCCCTTGGTTGGGAAGATCCCCTGGAGAAAGAAATGGCAACCCCCTCCAGTATTCTTGCCTGGGGAATTCCATGGACAGAGGAGCCTGGCAGGCTACAACCATGGGATTGCAAAGTGTTGGACCTGACAAGTGACTGACACTAACCAGGGATGACAGTTTGTTCTTGTTAGTTTGCCTATTTTATTGTTTTTCTATGCCTGTTGGTGGTTTGGTATCACAGGCTTCTCTATCACTCATTCCAGAGATATATCAGAAATAAAAAGAAAATTGAGACATCTCACCATGCTATAGTTTCTCATGTCCTGGGTTCCCAGCCAGTCTGCCAGCTTTCAGAATCCTTTTATCATTGCCAATTTAATACTTTCCAAGGTATTTAGTTGTTTTAAGAGGGGTAAGAACAGGAGAAAATAAGCATATACTATCTAGTTTAGTACCTGAAATTGACCAAATCATATCTTGATATATCCTTGTGGATAACATAACATTATTTCTTGTAAAATCTTTGCTTTGATTGTTATGACAGTATTGTGTTCCCTCAGACATGCTATTTAATGTCCCCTCCAATAAGATAGGTGTATCTTTTTTCCCCTCTCCTTGTTTCACATAGATTTAACCCTTGGTATTTGAAGTTGTTTCATACATATGATAAAGAAACTCAATCCATTTTCTTCCTTTCTCTTTCTTTCTCCCTCCCTTCCTTCCTTCTTTTCTCATCCTGATTGTTTTAAACTCCTGTATTTTATGCCAGCTCCCTTAGGTTAAAATGCTGTCCTCTCTAGGATAAGGGCCTCTCAAGTTTGGGAGATAATCACTTTCATAATGAGGCAAATAAGCATGATTAACAAGTATAGTGCATTTAACAGCTTGCAATATGCTTTTCTCTTCACAACTTTTTCTTTTTCAGTCCATCATGACTATCTCAGTGTTTCAACTTTACTATTTAGAAAATAGACTCAGAAAGAGAAAATAGAGAAGCTTCTGAATGGCAAGGAGTTAATGTGTGAGCCACTATTACTTCTTCATCTGCAGCCTCAGTGTCTGTTTCAAGGTACATAAGTCTGCTGTCCCTTGACCATCAAGTCCTTTAGTTTTTCCCTTTAAACATGGCAATTGATGTGAGGCCCTTTGAAATTCCCTACAGTCAGCCCTAGCAATACTACATTCCTATTACAAACTAAGGAGGATTTTTAAAGCTCCTAGTATGACCTTTTATGTTTCTGTAGAAAGTATAAATTATCCCCTGTTATTTGGGGTGTTTACAGTATTTATTTAAACCTTTTTCCCTTTACTGAGGTTACACATTTCTTTCATAGCCATTATTTTTGTGGACATTCCTTTTTTAATTGTAGCATAATTGCTTTACAATGCTATGTTAGTTTCTGCTGTACAATGAAGTGAATCAGCTATATGTATGCATATACGCCCTCCCCATTGAGCCTCCTTCCCATCTCCACATACGAATCCCTATCCTAGATTTCACTTTTATATGTGCTTCTGTGTTCCTCATGTTAGTGTCAAGAAGGTCATTTTGTGAACAGAATACAATGTATTCAGCACTTATCGGCAACAAGTATTTATTGAGCTACTTTGTGCTCATCACTAGTGTATGGTATTAGAGTGATAAAACTTAAAATATTTCTTTGAGAGAAACACACAATGACTAAGCACTGAAAAAACATGACATAATTACAGGTCATAAGATATAATTACAGGTACTCTTAAACATGATATAATTACAGGCAGTCTTAATTGCTACTTAGTCTAGGATGAAAAATGATAATAGACAAAAATACCTACTTTAACATCTCTGGGGAGATGATGTTTAAGTAGAAAATGTGTAATGAGCCAGTGTAGGGCTTCCCTAGTGGTTCAGTTGGTAAAAAGTCCACCTGCAGTGCAGGAAACCCGGGTTCAATTCCTGTGTCGGGAAGATCCCCTAGAGAAGGAAATGGCAACCCACTTCAGTATTCTTGCCTGGGAAATCCAATGGACAGAGGTGTCTGGTAGGCTATAATCCACAGGGTCACCAGAAATGAACACACTTGTAACTAAACCATCACCACCAATGTGCCAATGTGAAGATTTGGGAGGAAAGATCCCAGGTAGTGGAGACAGTGTGAGCAAAATCTTTGTGCTAGGAAAAAACACAGCTAGTGCCTCAATCTACAGGAGAATGAGTAGGGAGGAAGACAGCAGAGCATTCAAGGGATACAGCTGAAAGATGGACAGGACAGAGAATATAAGGTCACATAGACCAATGTAAAGATTTGAGATTTACTTGACCAGAATTTCTTCTATGCTTATTTTTGTGTATTTAGAATTGTACTTTATCATTATATAGGTTACATTAAAATGTTTCCTAAAAGAAGTCAGAATTTTTACAATGGATAATGCATCAGTTAAATCACTATTTAAGTTGATATGAACCAATATTTCCTTAGTTATATTTGCCTGCACAGAAGGTGGGTTTCCCCCCCGCAGATTGATATTCCCATGAGCTCAATTTTGTTGAATTCCTGAGACTAGCATGCTGATGATACACATGGTCATTATGCAGTAAAATTAAGGTATTTTAAATACCAATAGAACAGCAAAATTACATTTTTGTCATTAGTCAGATGCTGTGGTAGATGAAAGGGATAAAAGATATGATATAATATGCACAAAACTCTGTGTGATGTATCAGAAATAGGAATATCATGGTATTCCTATTTCCAGCACTGTGGTTTAAATTGCTGTTGAAAGCAAATATAAATGCAAAATGAAATATTAAGAAAGGACATTTTAAAATGCATCTGTGAACTGATGAAAAAAGTAAGAAATACCAAGGCCAAGATCTAAATGAGAGCTATAACTCAGAGATATAAAATAAGTCGTGAAGCTGACATTCACCTTGAAGGCATTTGTCAAATTTAGCGAACTTGTGAATAGTTTTCACCATATCTCAAATCTTGCAGGCTGGGAGACAAAGCTTAAGACACACTCACAATGGAAAAACTATCAGAAAACCCTGAAACTCTAAGAATCAAAAGAAAGCATCCTTAATAAATTTGAATTAACTCCTTAAGCAAACCCCTCATCTCTGCTTTTCCACCCATCGGGGATCACCAGAATTCTGTCTCTGGCACTGACTGTGAAATGAAAAAAGAAATGGAAAAAATCTCTCAGAAATTTTCAGCACAAACCTCTGTTCTGCTGTTAAATTCCTATGATTTATGTGGTCAAAAAAGTATAATCCAATTTTTTTTTAATGTGACCACACACTGGTGAGTTCTCCAAAGAAGAAAATACAAATCACTTTTGGAAGAAATCATCAAATCAGTCATCAATAAAAATGACATAAAGACATAAAATAACTAACCTGAACAATTGCTAAATTAATTATTATTCAATTCATAATGATAAAACTGTAAGCAAAATCACAGTATTTTGGTTTTCTAAGGTGTTCAGTGTGATGATTTACTATAGGTACAATGGGAAATGATGAACACAATCAAGATAATTAACGATCTGTCACCTCACATAGGTATTTTTGTGTGTGAAAACATTTATGCTTTACGCTCTAAGCAAATTTCAAGTATTCAATACAATTTTATTGACCGTATTCACCGTAATTGTAGATTAGATCCCCAGAAATCATTCTTTATGTAAGAAGGAAATCTTGCATTTGCTACAGTTGGGATGAATTTGGAGGACATTATGCTTACTGAATTAAGCCAGACACAGAAAAACAAATATGACATGATATGATTTATATATTAAAAATATTAAAAAAAATCAAGCATAGAGAAATATAGACTACAGTGGTGGTTTTCAGGGGTCATAGCTGGGGACGTTGGTAAAAGAGTACACAATTTCACTTACTAGATAACTATGTCCTGGAGATTTAAAGTACAGCATGGTGACTACAGGTAACATATAGTATATAATATATTGTATACTTGAAGAAAATAAACGTATAGTCTTATTTTACATGCAAAACCACAGACATCTATCGATGCAATGAGAAATCTCACTATATCTCTTACTAATCAGATCAGTGTAATTAGAAAGCAATGGAATTATAAAGCAAATGTGAAGAATGGAATTAAATTTAAATATATGCAAAACTCTAATACCAACAATTAAAAATTCATGAAACATCTTCCCTCACTGTAATGCAATTAAATTGCATCTTCAAAAATATATCTGGAAATGGTGCACAGAATGGGTTATCCATTTTCATAACCCACAAGTCAAATACAGAATCAAAATGGGAATAGGAAATGTTTAAAATTTAAAAAATAATGAAAATATTACATATTGTAACTTTTGAAAAAGGGAAAAGTAATCTAATATCTATTGTCTTACATGCTTATGTTAATAAAAGAAACAGAAAGGCTGAAATTAGTCAGTAAAACATCCATCTCAGGGAGTCAGTGACTGGAACAATAATATTTCCTTATGTAAATTTGGTTCAGGGTAGGTTCTCCTGGGTGGTAGGAGGCCTCCTGCCAGACAGTAGCTCCAGAATTTTCTGGGTCTGTGTGTCACTACACCAACCACTGGAAAGGAAAAGAAAGCCCATGGAAAGGAGGCATCTTTCTTGGATACTTTGGTCTTTAGGGGACACAGAAGCATTTCTTCACCTGTTTTAGAGCTGGTCACATCTTCCTCCCTGGCCAGTTTCTCACAAGTGTTAACTTTGTATTTTGACACTTATTTACCAGCTCTGCCACATTCTGAGAGTGCAAGGTCTGTTTCTCAATAGCAAATCAGTTCTGAGAAACCAAATGTGAATGGATTATAATTTTTTTATTTATTATAATCTCTGGGTTATTACAGCTATAATTAGGAAGCTTTGGGTGAAGAGAATGTGACAGTCACAGACTCATGACAAATGACAAGTGCTTATAAAGAGATGCCTTTCTGCTGAGGTTGAATACAAGAGTCTGCTTTACCTACATGGTAAATTGTGGATGATTCTGGTAACTGCTTGACAAAACACTGAATGTGAAAAAATCCAGCAATATTTTGTTGAAATGTATGAGTTTATTAATAGTAAAGGTATTTGAAAAAAAATTTGGAAATTTATGCTAGTGGATATTGAGACATACTAAAGTTCTGATTGTTAAAGTCAGTGTTATATTGGCTCAAAAGAGACAAAGGATAGAATATAGTTGAGCACAAATGGTTCTGTGCCTATGAAGACATTGGAGATTAGCAAAGTGGACAGTAGATGAAAAAGAAACTTTTTCTGAAGTTTCTAAATGTGGCTGAATGTTGCTAAATCAGTTTAATGTACATATAGGTAAAAATTAAAAAAAAAAGAAAAGGAAAAACAGCAAAAACATCATGACTCCTACACTATACCATATGAAAAAATTAATTTTAGCCAGAATGAGAACAAAATAAGAAAAAAAATAAAACGATGAATCTTTTTGGAGATGATTTTTAGATATTGTCTTCATGACTTCAGTATATAAAAAGATTACTTAAGCAAGACCCAAAAAAACTAATCACTAAAAAAATAATTCAAACTCACTTAAAAATATGAACACTGTTTTTCATGATAAAAATTAAGAGAATGAAAATAAAGACACAAAATCATGAGGAGATAATATATATGACACAAAATCTCATAAAGGGCCATCATCAGATGAGCAATAGAACAGATAAATAAACTTATTACAATCACAAATGGAATATTCTACAGCACTGGAAAAGAATGAGTTAGGGCTAAATATGGATAACTCTTACAGCATAATTTTAAGAGAAAGAAACTAAACACAAATGAATGCAAAATATATGTTTAGGTGTTTACAACTGAGAAATAGGCAAAACCAAGCACTCATGTGAAAATCCAATATAGTGTTTGCTTGCGTGTGTAGAAAGTAAAGGATAGAGATTGACAGAGGGCATCAATGAATGTTGGGGTGCTGATCACATTGTTTCACAACCTAGATAGTATTTCCATAGGTTATCATTTATTGTGTCATACATTTATTTTTACATACTTTTTTAAAATTTATTTTAATTGGAGGTTAATTACTTTACAGTATTGTATTGGTTTTGCCATACATCAACATGAATCCTCCACAGGTATACATGTGTTCCCCATCCTGAACCCCCTCCCTCTCCGTACCATCCCTCTAGGTTGTTATATATGTGCATTTTCTTAATAAAAAATATAGCTGACAGTTGAAATTTATGCAGTTGAAATTTAGAGAAGTAAAAGTTTGTGATTCCAAATTTCTGTTAACAGCTCATCTTTCATATTTGACAGAATGAGAGTATCTTTCTCCTAGCATATGCAGAACAAATCCTGAGATTCAGAGTAGCTCTTTGTCTCATGTCACATGCCCATCATGAACCAAAAGATGTGGCAAAAGGAAACATGGAATAATTGGCTTCACCTCACTCTAGATCTGAGTGTATGATCAGCTTTAGCACCATTGTCTTTATAGAGATAGAGGCTGGCTGGAAAGGGGTGATGAGAAGGAAAAGTTACTAGAATTCAATTAACAAAGGTCCCATTCAAAAATTATAAGAAAGAAAACAAATTAGCTCTAGATTACACCAATTACATGCACAAAGCCATTAAATGGCATCTGTTGCAAAGAAAAAATTAAATGTGAGGTTAATGAAGTTAATTCACATAGGGAACATTTAAACTACACAAAATTAATGTAAGATTCAATATTTGCTGGAAAAAGTAACTGAATTTCTGGCATTAATGAACCCCATGTAACTAAACTGTCCTTTCATACTAGAAAGTGCTTCTAATTTACCAAGGTCTTCAGGAATTAACCAGGTGTCACATCTTGACTCAGTCTGTAAGTAAAAAAAATGCTGGTTCTATTAGATTTCAGAATCTGACCATGTTAAGTGACGACTATTAGTTTCTGTGTTATGAAAACTATGTAATTATCTTACATACTAGGACCAAAGAGGCATTTAAGAAAATGCAAGTAATGCATATTTAAATACCTTTGTGATATTTGAAAATATTTTTTAATAGCAAATGAAAACAGTCAGTCTACAATTTCCATATAATTGAGGGGCCTGTGTTCTTAGAACAATCAGTCTTGAGCCAGAAATTTTTTTTCTTCTCTCCTACTTTTTATCTTAAGAGAAATTAATACAGCTGTAGCTATTAAGAAGATTAATGATCGTTATATAATCAAGCATCATATTGAGAATAAACAAATTTTTGAAACAGGTGAAATTTTATGATTAATTTTCTAGTAGCTTTTTGGACGGGAGCTTAAATTGAGGAAAAGAAAGTTAATTCACTATAATTAATCTGCTATGTAATGTGATTACAAGAGGAACAGTAGGAATTTGTTTTGTTTTTTAGGTAATTCAGAAAACTATGGAAAACTCAGCGGTAGCCACAGGACTGGAAAAGGTCAGTTTTCATTCCAATCCCAAAGAAAAGCAATCCAAGAATGCTCAAACTACCTCACAATTGCACTCATCTCACACGCTAGTAAAGTAATGCTCAATATTCTCCAAGCCAGGCTTCAGCAATACGTGAACCATGAACTTCCAGATATTCTAGCTGGTTTTTAAAAAGGCAGAGGAACCAGAGATCTAATCGCCAGCATCCACTGGATCACTGAAAAAGCAACAGAGTTCCAGAAAAACATCTATTTCTGCTTTATTGACTATGGCCAAAGCCTTTGACTGTGTGGATCACAATAAACTAGAAAATTTGGAAAGAGATGGGAATACCAGACCACCTGACCTGTCTCTTGAGAAACCTATATGCAGGTCAGAAAGCAACATTTAGAACTGGACTTGGAACAACAGACTGGTTCCAAATAAGAAAAGAATTACGTCAAGGCTGTATACTGTCACCCTACTTTTTTAACTTATATGCAGAGCACATCATGAGAAACGCTGGGCTGGAAGAAGCACAAGCTGTAATCAAGATTGCCAGGAGAAATGTCAATAACCACAGATATGCAGATAACACCACCTTTATGGCAGAAAGTGAAGAGGAACTAAAAAGCCTCTTGATGAAAGTGAAAGAGGAAAGTGAAAAAGTTGGCTTAAAGCTCAACATTCAGAAAACAAAGATCATGGCATCTGGTTCCATCACTTCATGGGAAATAGATGGGGAAACAGTGGAAACAGTGTCAGACTTTACTTTTTGGAGCTCCAAAATCACTGCAGATGGTGACTGCAGCCATGAAATTAAAAGACGCTTACTCCTTGGAAGAAAAGTTATGACCAATGTAGATAGCATACTCAAAAGCAGAGACATTACTTTGCCAGCAAAGGTCCATCTAGTCAAGGCTATGGTTTTTCCAGTGGTCATGTATGGATGTGAGAGTCGGACTGTGAAGAAAGCTGAGCGCCGAAGAATTGATGCTTTTGAACTGTGGTGTTGGAGAAGACTCTTGAGAGTCCCTTGACTACAAGGAGGTCCAACCAGTCCATCCTAAAGGAGATCAGTCCTGGGTGTTCACTGGAAGGCCTGATGATAAAGCTAAAATTCCAATACAGATGGCATCACCGACTCCATGGACATGAGTTTGAGTAATCTCCAGGAGTTGGTGATGGACAGGGAGGCCTGGCATGCTGCGATTCATGGAGTCGCAAAGAGTTGGACACAACTGAGTGACTGAACTGAACTGATGGAAAGGTAATCTATTGTCTTAACATTTAATACCTTTATCAGGTATTTTGTTTTTTTTAGTTCTATTTCTGATTTTACTTGTCCAAGTGTTATGAACCTGACATAATTATTCTTATCAGCCAGTACTACAATACACCATCCTCTTAAGTGTCATTTGGATTGTAGCTTTATTTAGATTTACTTGATTGCACAGTCGTTTGTAAATGGCTTAATTATGTTAAGGAAAATAAAAAATATTCTTATAAAATTATATTTTCAGTAATGTTAGCAAAATAATCTGAACCCTCCAATTGAAAATAATTAAATATACTGGATTAAACAGCTGAAAGTATAGTAGGAAATCATCAGCACAGAATTTGACAGAGTAAGTGAACTGAGTTAAGTGAACTGAGACCCAGAGGCTTTTGTTGTTATTGTTGTTATTGTTCAGTTATTAAGTCCTGTCTGACTCTCTGACCTCATGACCCATAGCATGCCTGGCTCCTCTGTCCTCCACTAACACCTGAAGTTTGCTCAAATTCATATCCATTGAGTCGGTGGTGCTATCTAACCATCTCACCCTCTACTGTCCCCTACTCCTTTTGTCTTCAATCTTTCCCAGCATCAGTCTTTTCCAATGAGTCAGCTGTCTGCATCAGGTGGCCAAAGTATTGGAGCTTCAGCTTCATCAGTAGTCCTTCCAATGAATGTTCATGGTTGATTTCCACTAGGATTGACTAGTTTGATCTTGCAGTCTGAGATCAAGAGTCTTCTCCAGCACCCAAGTTTCACATCTGTACAGGACTACTGGTAAAACTATAGCTTTAGCTATATGGACCTTTGTTGACAAAGTGATATCTTTGCTTTGTAATACGCTATCAGTGATATCTCTGCTTTTTAATATGCTTGTCCAAGGAGCAAGCATTTTCTAATTTCATGGCTGCATTCACCATCCACAGTGATTTTGTAGCCCAAGAAAATGACATCTTTCACTGCTTCCACTTTTTTTCCTTCTATTTGTCATGAAGCAATGGGACAAGATGCCATGATCTTTTTTTTTATAATGATGAGTTTAAAGCCATGATTTTCATTCTCTTCTTTCACCTTCAAGAGGCTCTTTAGTTCCTCTTTGCTCTCTGCCATTAGAGTGGTATCTTCTACATATCTGAGGTTGTTATATTTCTCCCAGTTATCTTGATTCCAGTGTGTGATTCATTAAGCCTGGCACTTCACATGGTATACTCTACATATAAATTAAATAAGCAGGATTACAATATACAACCTTATCATACTCCTTCCCCAATTATGAACCAGTCTTATACACACATACACACACACACACACACACACACACACAGAAATAGAGAAAAATAAAGTCAATTGGGCAAAGTTAAACATTTAGTTTTGATAAAATGTATAAGAGCACTTTTCATACTATTTTCAACAACTTTAATAAAAATAAATTTGAAAGGTAACATTTCCAGTGAATCCAAATAAATAAATAAATAAATAAAAAGGCATAACTCTTAACACAGTCTCTGTGTTGAAGAAAATTCTATTGACCTTGATATACTCTAAGAAATTTAGTTTTAGAGTTATATATTTTAGGTAATACTTAAGTTACTTGCTTGAATAGCCAAAAAAAGGTATTAATAGAAAGTGATGGACTACATTAAAATTTTAAAACAATAATCATAATGACTAGAAAAATGTAAAATATTATATGTAAATCATATTTAAAATTTATAGATACAACAAAAACATATACATCTGGAGGGAGATATATAGAGTTCAAATATTCTAAGGCCATTTATTATATGGAGAGCAGAATCAAACTGCATGAAGCCAGCATGGGAACCTTCTATCACAATGTACCTTATTAAATCACAATTTCAAAATCTGTACTCCTGCCCACAGTCTCTAAAGATCACTTTAATGTTTTTTTATCTTTTCATGTGCACCGGTTTCACTTTGCCCAGATTCCTTCCTATTGCCAAACCTAAACCTTATATTTATCTGTGTTTCCTATTATACCATCTAGAGTATGAGGGCAAGTCTAGCACCCTCTCCCATCTTACCTGTTGGAAGAGTTCTTGTGTGCAGAAGAGCATGAGCCTCCTATAATTCCCAAGGGAATTTCCTGTCTCCCTTGAGGAATTTTTCTTCATTAGCATCCAGCCTTTTCCACAAAATTTTTAAACATTACAGTGGTTATTTCTTCCAATATATTTTTTAATGCTCTCTTTATCTCTTCTCCTATTTATAGTTCAATTTACATGTTCTAAATTGCTTGCTATTTCACCATAAGTTATGCCTGTTTTGTTCATTTTTTTCTCTTTCTCTCTTATTATTTTCTCATTATCTCTCTTTTTTCTCTACTTCATTTCAGAAAGTTTCACTGTTCAGTCTGAAAGGGCTCACTTCTTTTTTTCAGTAGTTTCTAACATTCTATTTCCATACTCACTGCATTTCTTAGATAGTGTTTATTGTCTTGTCTACAGAAGTTGCTTTTGCATTTTTTTCTGCATTTCCTTTTTTCCTCTCTTGTTCTATTAAGGTTCGCTCTATTTTCTTGACTGCTTTGAGTCTGTTTGTAATAGCTATTTAATATCCTTGTCTGCTAGGTTTATCATCTCTGTAAT
>SJYQ01002121.1:329146-339328 GCA_006410935.1 Redunca redunca | reverse complement strand
TCAACTCTTTGCATGAGGTGGTCAAAGTACTGGAGTTTCAGCTTCAGCATCATTCCTTCCGAAGAAATCCCAGGGCTGATCTCCTTCAGAATGGACTGGTTGGATCTCCTTGCAGTCCAAGGGACTCTCAAGAGTCTTCTCCATCACCACAGTTCAAAAGCATCAATTCTTCTGCGCTCAGTCTTCTTCACAATCCAACTCTCAAATCCATACATGACCACTGGGAAAACCATAGCCTTTTCAAGATGGACCTTAGTCGGCAAAGTAATGTCTCTGCTTTTGAATATACTATCTAGGTTGGTCATAACTTTTCTTCCATGGAGTAAGCATCTTTTAATTTCATGGCTGCAATCACCATCTGCAGTGATTTTGGAGCCCCCCAAAATAAAGTCTGACACTGTTTCCACTGTTTCCCCATTTGTCCCACGAAGTGATGGGACCAGATGCCATGATCTTTGTTTTCTGAATGTTGAGCTTAGGCTAAGACTATTTTGCTGGTGATTGGTTTTAGTTGCTAAGTGAAGTTCAACTCTTTGTCACCCTATGGACTGTAGCCCACCAGGTTCTTCTGACCATGGGATTTTCCTATGAGAATATTGGAATGGATTACCATTTCCTCCTCCAGGGGATCTTCCCAGCCCAGAGATCGAACCCATGTTTCCTGCTTGGCAGGCGGAATCTCTACCAGGAAGCCACCAGGGAAGCCCCAGACTATTTTAGCTCCACTATTTAGGTGACCTCTTTCTGAAAATTCTGTCTAGTATGCTATATTGTAATTAAGAGGTCTTCCTCTCTCTGGCTGCTTGTAGACTTTTATAAATTCCAACCCTTTTTAAGTTTTAGAGGTATTTGTCCTTTCTAGTGGTTCTTCCTAGTGGTTCTTTCCCTAATAGAAGCTGCTTTCTAGTGTTCCCTGATAGAATACTGCTTTCTAGTGGTTCTTTCCCTGATGTTGAATAATTTCTTTTGTTTTTCTAACTTGACTGAGATAATCACCATGTGATATTTTGTATATTTAAGACATAGAGAACTCTGATTTGGCACACTTAAATACTGTGAAGTGATTACCACCAAAGTTTAGTTAGCACCTCCATCATGTCACATTATGCCAAGTCACTTCAGTCATGTTAGATCCTTTGTGGCCCGATAGACTGTGGTCCGCCAGGCTCCTCTGTCCACGGGACTCTCCAGGAAAGAATACTGGGGTGGATTGTCAATCTCTTTTCCAGGGGACCTTCCTGACCCAGGGATTGAAACTGCGGCTCCTATGCCTCTTGCGTTGTCGGCAGATTCTTTACCACCAAAACAGCAGGGAAGCTGCACCTCTATCATACCACATAGTTACCTTTTTCTCGCAAGAATATTTAATATCTGGGCTTCCCCAGATGGCTCAATGGTAAAGAATCTCATGCCAATGAAAGAGTCGTGGGTTCAATCCCTGGGTTGGGAAGATCCACTCCAAGGAGGAAATGACAACTCACTCCAATACTCTTGCCTGGAGAATCCCATGGACAGAGGAGCCTGGCAGGCAACAGTCCATGAGATTCCAAAGAGTCAAACATGACTTAGTAACTGAGAACGCATGCTTTTAAGATCTACTCTTTGAGCAGCCATCAAATATAAAATGGTAGTTTTTAACTGTTATCACCATGCTGTATGTTAAACTTTCTAGAACTTTGTTTATCTGGAAATTTGTACCCCTTGACTAAAATGTCCCCATATCCCCCATTCCCTAGACCCTTGTAATCACCATTCTACTGTTTCTATGAGCTCAGCTTTCCATTTACACGTGTGAAGATCAGTATTCCTCTACAGATCTCAGGAAGCCACTGATCTCTTTCTACATGATTCTCACTGCTCTGGTCTCATGCTCATGCATTCTAACTTTCTAAGCCTCTGTGAACTCTCACTTGTGTTTCCTCAATTCAGAACTGTGCCTTGACCCTGTTTCCCCTTTCCTTACTACTGGCTAAGACATAGCTATAGGTACTAAGCTAAAACAACTATTGGGTTCTTTTCATTTGAGCCGCTTCCTTCAGGGTTCACAAACACATGCTGCAGTGTTATCCGGTGTCTGAACATCATTGGTTAACATATTTTATCTGATTTTCTAATTGTCTAACAAGAGGGTTAAACTTTTCCCTGTTACTCTATGATGGCTTGTAGCAGGCACCAAAGTTAAAAATTTCTTTTAAAACTTTATTAGTGAGTTTATTTTTAGAGGCCAATTTTGTTATAAAAATTCAACTACAAGCATTCAGTTATTTGAATCCCTTGTTTTCATTCTGAAGAAAAACATCTGAAAAAGTAAAGGTTTTCCTTAATTATTTTTAACTATAATTATAAGTTCATAATAAAGGCAACAAGGATGATCTATCATAATGCCAGAAAGTTTTTGGCATTATGCAATATTCTGCTTTTCACTGAGAAAGTTTTTCTTTTTTAATTTGTAAATTTTGTTTAATAATGTAGCATACTTTTGGAATACGCCTAGTAATTGCAATATTTTTGACAGTAATGGTGAACACATTTAGTACTGTGCTCAGTAATGGCACAAAGAACAATTTTCTAATATTTATTTCTGTAGATGTCAGACATATGTGTGCCAGCCTGGATTCAGTCTTCCTGGTAAAGGCCAAACAAATGATAGACTATTGAGAAAGGTTTCCAAGAGGCCTCTTTCATACTCTAAAATGTAAATACTTCTTGAGGTACTTCACACATATCCTGAGAGAGTAATTGAATGCTTTTCANTCTCCCACATTGCAGGCAGACACTTTAACCTCGGAGCCACCAGGGAAGCCTAAGCCATGAGAACCTAGGCACAATGGTTTTGAGATTTACCGACAGATCTAAAGCAAAACACGGGGTCATGAGAAATGTTGCCATGGATACCACACTCTGACCTGCTACTATGGCCCGAGCTATATCACCATATGTGCAGCAATTCTGACATGTGAGTGAATTGCTTAGGTCATAAATTTATATTAAAAAAGAAAAAGTACCTGGAAAGAATAAATAAATGCTAACAAATTAAAGCTAAATTTATAGAATACTAATATTTATAAAATATACCTGAAATTTTAAGATGAGCAGTGTTCTACTATATGATCTAAGTGAACTTTAAATATACACTGATACAGCTAACAAAGTTAATTCAATGTGCCATTATTTACCAAACATAAATAATTTAGGCAACTCTGTTGCTTTGGTGTAATGTATGACTATAAATAGTGGTCATCTTAGTCACACTGTTTTAACTGTAGAGGTCTTTAGTTTAATTAATTATTTTTTGAAATTATTGAGCCAAACCACTGCATGAGCAATACTACTTAGGTAGGCAGTAATTGTCGTATCATCGGACTTGAATCAAATGTGAATTTCGTCCCCTTCCAGTCCTTACAGAGGATCTATGAATTCCCTTATTTTCTTCCTTGAAAAAATGTTGGTTTCAGTTGAAAATTATTCTTTGGAAGAAACTCACAAACAGAAATTCAGCCAATCTTTTTCTATCTATTGCTGGACTTGGATAAGAAATAGGCAATTTGGAAAACTGCGATACATGCTGGAGGACACACAGGTCCCACACTAAGGCCATAATGTGCCCCAGTAGTACTCTGGAGACAGAATCATTGGTCTGACTATGCAAATTGGGATATAGTCCTCACATGCCTGGCAGAAGGTGTTTTCTGAATTTGACTTTTTTAAACTATGTGAAAATTTTCTGCATAGTTTTCTATTTTGGGTAGAGACAGATATGACAACTGTTTAGTAGTAGTACTATTAGTAGTAAGCACATTTTTAAAAAGCAATATAATTTTCTTTTTGTTATAACTACCCCTTTTAAATGTTATTATTGTATATATAATTTAGTTAATATTTTTCCTGAAATTTAGTAATATAGTCAACAAGGTAGAAGGGAGGGGGGTCCAGGATGGGGAACACATGTATACCTGTGGCGGATTCATGTTAATGTATGGCAAAACCAATACAATATTGTAAAGTAGTTAACCTCCAATTAAAATAAATAAATATATATTTAAAAAATAAAACAAAAAAGGAAAGAAATCATGTATATTTATTATTCAGATTCACAGTTGACTCTGAACAACACAGATTTGAACTGCACAGGTCTATTTATATTATAATTTTTAAAAAACAAATACATGGAAAAATTTGGCAGAGAACTGAGACAATAAAAAAAAAAACTTGCAGATGAACCACATACCTTTGAAATATCTAAACAATTTTTAGAAAGGTTTGTGATGAATGCACTGAATATATGAAGCTATTTGTCTATCCTTGCATAGACATAAGGGTAGTGATAACATAAAAATAGTAACATGTTAGTTTTCTTACTGTTTCAAAATTTTGCTTTCAAAGAATTACATTAGCATACAGTATGCCAGTCTTTCTCACAGTGGAAAAACTGTATCAGTCTACCATCACAGATAAGTGCTTTATTTCATATAACAACATTTCTAATACTGTATTATGAATATGAGTTAATACTGTATGCCATAAAAATGTATAATGACCTGTGCATTAATATATAGAATAGGCTACAGTGAAGCAATCATATGGGTTATACTAGGCTACCATAAACCGATCATATTCCTGCTCCTTCCTTATCAATGTGTGAATACATTTATACCTATAAGCATGAATTTCTTTTGCACATTATCATTATATTTTCATTTTTCATATATAGTGTTAGATATACATATAACATGACAGTGTTTTATTAAGACAATATTGATGTAGGTTCTGACAGACAACTGATTTTGTAAATAGATGATATAAACAACAAATTGATAAAATCAGTACATTAATATATATGCATTTTCTCTCCTTATGATATTTAATAACATTTTACTTCCTATAGCTTACTTATTGTACAAATACAGTATGTAGTACAGTTAACATACAAAATAGTGTTAACTGACACTTTATGGTATCTCTAAGACTTCCAGTCAACAGTAGGTTATTAGTTTTAAGTTTGGGAAGAGTCAAAATTTATATGTAGATTTGCAACTACATAGGGATTGGCATCTCAGTCCCCATGTATATTGATTCTACCAAATATATAATTATCTGTTTCAGGTCTAATATTTTCAAAGAATACACATATTATTTGTAGATTTGAGAATCATACTTAATGAATAATATATATGTACTGTGTTTTTAAATTTTAACTTGATGTATATATATTTGTATCTATAGTTACATAGTTTAAATAGTTTTAAATTCTGAGTAGGGCTTCACAGGTGGCTCAGTGTTAAAGAATCCACCTGCCAAACAGGAGACACAGGTTCAGTCCCTGGGTTAGAAAGACCTCCTGGAAAAGGAAATGGCAATCCTCTCCATTTTTCTTGCCTGGGAAATCCCGTGGATAGAGAAGCCTGGTGAGCTACAGTCCATAGGATCACAGAGAATCGAGACAACTTAGTGACTAAACAACAATAACAAATTTGGGGTAACTAAAATGTAAATTTGCTACCTTATTGCTATTTAAATAATCTACTATTTCACTAGTTGTTTTGAAATGACAACACTTTATTCAATAGGTCAACATCATTTTTGTGCCTAGTAGGGCAGATCTATTGGGTGCAGCTCTACTAGTAGTAAATTGAATAAATGCTAAATTGGTAGGTAACATAGTTTTGATAGTCTATAAGTTTCTGAAATACTCATTTCAATAATCCAATATCACCAAGCAACATTACTCAATATATTAAATGCATCCTAGATAATATAAAATATAACAGTTTTCTATATAAGCTGCATTATTGAAAGTTATTTTCATGCTTCTAAAAATCATGCTCACATCTTCCAAATTTCTAAAAACATATTAATAAATGTCAGGGCTTTAGCAACCACAAAGGTGATATTGTGTATATTATTGATTACAATGGTGGTGGTGGTTTAGTTGCTAAGTTGTGTCTGATTCTTTTTACCCCATGGACTGTAGCCCACCAGGCTCCTCTGTCCATGGGATTTTCCAGGCAAGAATACTGGAATGGGTTGCCATTTTCTCTCCAGGGGATCTTCCCAACCCAGGGATCAAGCCCATGTCTCTGGCACTGCATGTAAATTCTTTACCATTGAGTCGTTGGGGAAGCCCAGTCATTAATTACAATGTGTGTGACTAAATTAATAATAATGCTGTTAAACCTGAAGCCATATTACTAGTAAATGAGAAAATACTGAAAGACGATAGGGTTTGGTAAACAGTATTTGCCAAATATAGAGCCCAAATGCATAGAAGAAAACAGTGGGAGTGCTGTGAATAAAGCCTGAACACAGGCAGCTCCCGTGAACCCCTTCCACTAAGTGATGGAGAGCCATCAATCAGCCTCTGCAAGAAGGAAGACACTTACTGAGATCAGCACATTAGAATAAACACATCAGGCTAATTTTATGAATTAATTTAATCTTTTATTCAGATTAAATAAGTGAAAATCCAAAGATAAAACTTCAAAGTACCACCTTAAAAGGCAATAATTAATGTTTATTTATTCATTCCTATTTAAAGCATATAGAATATTACTCAGATAAACATTTGCTGCACAAATGAACAGCATAAATGGGAAACCAAAGTGAATACTTAACACTGTGGATGTAGTAATAATCCAGAAATTAGAAGAAAGCATTTAAATTATATCTAGTAGATTTGACAACATTAAGAAAAAAGCATATCTAATAAAAACGAAGCTCTTTGAAATTTAAAAATATGATGACTATAATTAAAATGGAAGTGTTGAGCAAGAGAATTAAAATGGTTAAAAATGTAATTTGCAATCAGTTATGTAAGGTTGTGGACCACAACAAATTGGAAAATTCTTAAAGAGATGGGAATACCAGACCACCTTTCCTGCCTCCTTAGAAATCTATTTTCAGGTCAAGAAGCAACAGTTAGAACTGGACGTGGAACAAGGGCCCAGTTTAAAACTGGGAAAGGAGTACATCATGGCTACATATCATCACCCTGCTTATTGAACTTATATGCAGAGTACATCATGCAAAATGCCAGACTGGATGAAGCAGAAGCTGGAATCAAGACTGCAGGTAGAAATATCAATAAACCCAGATATACACATGGCACAATCCTTATGGCAGAAAGCTAAGAGGAACTAAAGAGCCTCTTGATGAAAGTGAAAGAGGAGAGTGAAAAAGTAGGCTTAAAATTGACCATTCAAAAAACTAAGATCATGGCATCCGGTCCCATCACTTCATGGCAAACAGATGGGGAAACAATGGAATCAGTAAGAAATTTTATTTTCTTGGGAATACATTTGAATCATTTCTAATGAGGTGGATGAAACTGGAGCTGATTATACAGAGTGAAGTAAGCCAGAAAGAAAAACACCAATACAATATATTAACGCATATATATGGAATTTAGGAAGATGGTAACGATAACCCTGTATGCGAGACAGCAAGAGAGACACAGATGGATAGAACAGTCTTTAGGACTCTGTGGGAGAGGGAGGTGGGGGATGATTTGGGAGAATGGCATTGAAACATGTATAATATCATATAAGAAATGAATCGCCAGTCCAGGTTCAATGCAGGATACAGGATGCTTGGGGCTGGTGCACTGGGGTGACCCAGAGGGATGGTATGGTGAGGGAGTTGGGAGGGGGTTCAGGATTGGGAACACGTGTACACACGTGGCATATTCATGTTGATGTATGGCAAAACCAATATAATATTGTAAAGTAATTAGCCTCTAATTAAAATAAATAAACAAATTAAAACAAGCAAACAAAAAAACAAATCACTGCAGATGGTGACTGCAGCCATGAAATTAAAAGATGCTTGCTCTTTGGAAGAAAAGTTATGACCAACTTAAGACAGCACGTTAAAAAACAGAAACATTAATTTACCAACAAAGGTCTGTCAAGTCAAAGCTATAGTTTTTCCAGTAGACAGGTATGGATGTGAGAGTTGAACCACAAAGAAAGCTAAGAGTTGAAGAATTGATGCTTTTGAACCATTGCTTTAGAGAAGACTCTTGAGAGTCCCTTGGACTGCAAGGAGATCCAACCAGTCAATCCTCAAGGAAATCAGTCCTGAATATCCATTGGAAGGACTGATGCTGAAGATGAAGTTCCAATACTTTTGCCATCTGATGGGAAGAACTGACTCATTGGAAAAGACCCTGATGCTGGGAAAGATTGAAGGCAGGTAGAGAAGGGGATGACAGAAGATGAGATAGTTGGATGGCATCACCAGCTCAATGGACATGAATTTGAGCAAGCTCCAGGAGCTGGTGATGGACAGGGAAGCCTGGTGTGCTGAAGTCCATGAGATCACAAAGAGTCAGAGACAACTGAGTGACTGAACTGAGCTGAATGTAAGGCTGAGAATTTTTCTGGATATATTAGAAAGAACACTTGTAGAATATGTGAGAATAAAACTAAAGCTGAAAGAGTTCCAGTTCCAGCATGGTAAGGGCCATTAAACTTATTATCAACAAGGAAGTCTTCATGACAGGTTTCCCTGTGGCTCAGTGGTAAAGAGTCCACCTGCAATACAGGAGCTGAAGGAGACTCGAATTGGATCCCTGGGTCGGGAAGATTCCTGGAGAAAGGAATGGCAACCCACTCCAGTATTCTTGCCCAAAGAATCCCTTATATAGAGGAGCCTGGCGGACTACAGTCCATAGGGTCACAAAGAGTTGGACACGACTGTAGTGTCTGAGCACACATGCAGGCAGGTCTTCTCTACACATGCAGGCTGGAGAACCATTGAGAGCTGCCATTTCATATTCTCATTTCAGGTTCTGGTACCCAAAATATTGATTTTCTGGAAAACACACACTTAACAGAGAATTGTTTGCAAAAAATATATCAGGGCATGTCCTCAAAAGATAACCCTGTCAGGATGTGAGCAACCAAGCCCGCAAAGAGGGAGAAATTGACCTGAAACTTGGTGGCAGATGAGTCCTTGGCTAATCCAGTCAGAGACTGTAGATCAAGGATGGCTGTTCAGTGTTGTATCAGAATGAGATGATTTTTCACTTCCTTATGTAAGGCTTATGTCTCATGATGTGCTGTTAAACCAGGTCTTCAAAAGACCAAAAAAACAGCAAAAAAAGCTCTAATTTTTGGACTGATTTAATGCTACCCTAAGTTTAGCTGCAGGGTAGCAAAGTTCTTCAATATTTGACAAATGACTTCTTGCAGTCAGCAGAAGCTGCTTCCAGCACAACTTTCAGTGAGGTTGTAAAGTGAAAGTTGCTCAGCTCTGTCCCACTCTTTGTGACCCCATGGACTGTAACCCGCCAGATTCCTCTCTCCATGGGATTCTTGGGCAAGAATAATGGAGCAAGTAGCCATTTCTTCTCCACAGGATTTTCCCAACCCTAGGATGGAACCTGGGTCTCCCAACATAGCACGCAGATCCTTTTCCACCAGAGCCACCAGGAAAGACCTCAGTGAGCCCTTAGTGAGGTTGATCCTTACGACCTGGGGCAAATTCCAATGAGAGCTGAAGCTCTAAGCCATTTGCCTGCAACAGATCCAACCCTGGGAGAAGACCCAGACCCAACATCAAGAGATCAGATTTTGTCACCACAGTCCCTGCTACACCTTCCGTCGCTCAGTCTTTCAAGAACTTTACATCCATAAAGTCTTAATATTCACATCGATCTTGTAAAGTTTATCGTTTATCATCACCTTCGTTTTGCAAAGAAAGCACACGAAGACTTCACACTGGGGAGAATTCTATAGACAATTGTGGGCAGTGAGTTAAGTATAATAAATCTTTGGCAACCAAAGTTTTAAAATTGTTAAGAAGACAGTACTGAAGTAGCAAGCTTAGTGTAGTATGTGATTCTCATTCCTGGAAGTTTCTGAGAAATGACTGCCTGGCTAACAACATTTATGGAATATTAGTGCATATTTGTGGGTGAAGTAGGTAACCTCCAACATTGCTACCATGAAGCAAGAAAATATGAAAATAGCATGAAAAATTTTCTCTATTATACTTCTTTCTTCCCAGTGTCACTCAGTTCTATAAAAAATAAAAAAACTAAAACAAAATTAGATTTTCATAAAAGATCTATATCTTTGTTATTGGGTGATTTTGCAATGTTTCACCTACTTATCTTAAATGAAATGTTAACATTTATTCCACCCCTATCAACTTGTCTATGTAAATATAAATTATAATTTG
>SJYQ01002121.1:308064-327049 GCA_006410935.1 Redunca redunca | reverse complement strand
TAAGAGACATATACGTATACTTTAAGGATTATTATTTACTTTTTAATGGAATCATGTGGTTTTAAAACTTTTCTGGATATTAAAAAATAACAGGTCATAGATTTTGGTTAATTAAGGAAAGTGATATGATTCCTCTATCTTCAGTGAAGATGTTTTACACAGGCAAGTTGAATTAGAAAGCTGAACAATCTTATACCATATCTGATCAATGAAATAATAAACCTATGTAATTATAACACACCATGTAACATTTACCAAGTGATGAGTGAATTCTCATGTTTTCTTTGATTTGTCTAAAAAAAATTGCTTCTACTCTTCAATTTAATCTGCCTCCTCAGAAACTGTACATGTACACTGCAACCAGTCACCTGTTGACTTTTAATTAAAAATATTCATTAGGTTAAAATATTTTACCCATCTAAATTAATTTGTGGGGTACACATATTATAGTGAATATTAAAAATGGATTTCCCTGATGGCTCTGCCTGCAATGTACAAGACCCGAGTTTGATCTCTGGATTGGGAAGCTCCCCTGGGTAAGGGAATCCGGTGGGCTACAGTCCATGCAGTCATAAGGGCCAGACACAACTGAACAACACAAATCATATATCACATCACAAACTAATTGATGGGGTATATATATTATGATGAATATTAAACATAGTGGAGTCATTTCAAAGAGAATATGGAAGTATCAAGAACTTTATAAATACTGATAACTTTAATCCAGCAATTAATTTTTGCAATCATAGAGAACTATGTTAAAATAATTGAAATATTAGTCATTTAAAAATGTTGCAAAACTATTTATAATAGTGAAAAATATAATCACCTTATTGCTCTAACATGCTTTAGTATAATTGGGGTATAATATAGTAGTTGCAGTAAGTATAAATATTAAGCATTTGACACAGGTCATCGAAGAAGGGAAATTGAGATGAAAATAGTTCTCCATTTCAGTCATTTTCTTTCATGTTGATTATAAACTATGTAGACATTCATACCATCCCACTATGTAAACTATTCAGCCATACTGAATATGCAGTTATTTGCTACAAAGTGAATATATTAGTAATAATTAAAATTCACTTTAGTGGCAGTTTATTTTTAACTTCACAAGCAGTATCACAATGTAAAACGCTGATCTTTTAGGACAAAATTTTTCATTTTTTCACTTTTTAAAACAGTTTAATGCAAGATTTATTTAAGTTACAGTTACATGGGTTTGGGAACTTCTGCAGAATTTTAATGACTAGAGAGGAGTCAGCTTTTTTTTTTTAATTCTCTATCTTTATCAAATATTTATATTCACAGGTGAAAATCTAAATATCTGCAGGTTTTCCTTGACATATGAGCTAGTTCTCTAGGGATAACAAAATAAGATTTATTTTCCTGATTATAGTACTGATTGCTTTATTTCCTTGTGAGAAAGCTTTTGGAGTAAAGGTAAGAAGAGATGTGTGCTATATGTTAGGTTGGTGCAAACATAATTATGGTTTCAATCATGAATTTTGAATCATAACTAGGCTCAAACACATCTTTATTAATCAAAATAGGAACCATTGCAATCAACACATTTTTGCCAAAGAGAAATGAAGTTGTTTATTGTTATAGCATAAAATTCCATGATTTGGGATTTGACAAACTCTTGAAAGCATGTTCTGCCTCCTACTGGTTGTGGAAGCATTTTCCCTGCAAAATATTGTGGAGATGCTTGAAGAAGTTGTTGTCAGTTGAAGAGAGGTCAGATGAACATGGCAGATAAAACTTCATAACCCAATTCATTCAACTTCTGAAGCTTTGATTGTGCTACATGTGGTTGCGCATTGTGGAGAACTGAGCCATTTCTGTTGACCAATGCCAGTGGTAGGCATTGCAGTTTTCAGTGCATCCCATCAATTTTATGAGCGTACTTCTCAGATGTAATGGCTTTACCAGGATTCAGAAAACTGTAATAGATAGGGTGGGCAGTATAACACCAAACCAAACCAAAGGTCACCAAAGTGACCATGACCTTTTTTTGGTGCAAATTTGACTTTGGGAAGATTTGAAGCTTTTTTTGTTCCAACAACTGAGCTAGTCATCACTGGTTGTCATATAAAATCCACTTTTCATCACATGTCCTAGTCAAACAAGAAACAGCTCATTGTTGCTGCATAGAATAAGAAAAGATGACACTTCAAAATGAGAACTTCTTTTGATTTTTGATCAGCTCATGAGGCACCCACTTATTGAGATTTTTCACCTTTCCAAATTGTTTCAAATGCCAATGACCAAAGAATGGTCCATGTTGAGTTCTTGAGCAACTTCTCATGTAGTTGTAACGGGATCAGCTTCGATGATGGCTCTCAGATGTTGTCAGCTTCCAATGGCTGGGCACTACACTCCTCATCTTCAAGGCTCTCATATTCTTTGAAAACTTCATGAACCACCATTGCATTGTATATTTGCTAATGTTGTGAGTTGTCTCCACTGCTTTACAATTCATTGTAAACTCAAATAATAAAATCACTCCAATTTTCATTCTGTTTAACATCATTTACATCAGTTCAGTCCAGTCACTCGTTGAGTCTGACTCTTTGCCACCCCATGGACTACAGCACGCAAGGCTTCCCTGTCCATCACCAACTCCCAGAGCTTCCTCAAATTCATGTCCATCAAGTCAGTGATGCCATCCAACCATCTCATCCTCTGTCATCCCCTTGTCCTCCTGCCTTCAATCTTTACCAGCATCAGAGTCTTTCCCAAGGAGTCAGTTCTCTGCANTAAATATATATATATGTTGCATGTATGTATATATGTGTTAATATGTATATGTATGAATGTAATAAGCACCAAAATATTCAGAAAATATGTGAAATTAAGATGGTCATATGTGTTATTTGGGAGAAGTCAGGTGGATTCAATGAAGGAATTTGTGGCTTAAGTGTATCTCATACATTTTTTCATATGACTTTGTATTGTACATAATTCCGATATTCCTCCACCAAACTAACAAAGCAACCATTGTATATGAAGATCCAAACTTACATGTATAGGGCAAAAGTGCTTAATTCCAAGGAATTATACAATATAAAGTGTAGAGGGGTTGCTCTAACAAAGGGCCTAGAGTACCTATGGGTTTCTGTCTTTCAATTTCAAAATAAAAGCCTCTGCGGCATCTCCTCAAAATGCTCAAGGCTCAGTAGGAGTACTTGGCATATTGGTACACAGAGGTTATCACAGGGGCTTCCCAGGTGCCACTAGTGGTAAAGAACCTGCCTACCAATACAGGAGAAAAGAGAGATGCGGGTTCAATCCCTGGGTGGGGAAGATGCCTTGGAGAAGGGCATGGCAACCCGTTCCAGTATCCTTGCCTGGAAAATCCCATGGACAGAGGAGCCTGGTGGGCTAAAGTCCATATAGTCCATATAGTCCAAAGACTTGGACATGACTAAAACAACTTAGCACATAGCATGAGTGTTTTATTCATCATGAGTTCAAATTATGCTATGATACCCTGTAAATTGCATTTTGACATTTCCTTCAGAAACATCCTATATAGGAATATTCTCTTGTTAATATATTGTTGGGTTTTACAGGTTCATTGACAGAGCACTGGCGGGGAGCTTCCTTGAAACTAGCTCATACTGCTTTCTGTTCCATTGAATCCTAAAATCATATATGAACTATTTTCGCACTAAATACTTATTATATTCTAAAGTTAGCATTTTAACAATATTTGTTTAAAGGCTGTTGAAAAGTAAATAAACTGTCCTTATGGCAAAAATCCCACCGTTTGCTTCATGTCATTTATATTGTTTCACTGTAGGATAAAAGCTGGATTTACTAGCTGGCTGGCAATTAAAAACAATATTAAAACTAAAAATAGTTCTCTGCATAAAAACTTATCAAATATTTATAAACTTTCTAAAGAAGATAAGAGCTTAAAATCTGATCTGAAATAAAAATAATTATAACAAAGTATACACTGCAAAGGACATTTTCTATTAGTGAATATTATACAGTAGAGTTTTATAAATAAAAAATATGTTCCATTCTCATCTTCCTTCATAAATGATATGATGGTGAAAACTTGTCATCTTGAATCCTGATTAATATATTCTCTCTTACCTAAATTTATGCTACTTCTAATTGTGATATGCGTCATCCAGGAATGGATTATAGATCGATCCATGACAGATAAAGGAAAATGAATTGTGTCTTTATGGAGATCAATTATAGTACAAAGCTGATGGTATTCTAGAATGTAAAGATATAGAAAGATAGAGGAACATAATCCAGAGGAATTGTTTGAGTGTTTTAAGAACTCCAGACTATTAAAACCATTCTTTTGTGAATGATTTTCAAGAAATTATAACTGTCTTTATTCACTGTCTTTGTGACAATGAATACCCTAATCTCTTGCTTCAAATATTGCAATTGATACAAAAAAATTGTATAGTTTCTTTCTTGCTCCTTAAAATCTATTCTTACATGACAACAAGATTCCAATTCAAAGACCAGAAATAAAATGTCTCTTTTTACTCCCTGATTCAACACTCTCTCTACACACACACACACACACACACACACACATGCATTTCTATGATGGGTAAAATAAATAACAGGTCTCCTTTGGTTTTTCATTATCATATCCCTTAAGAAATTCTTGGCATCATCTCCTACATTTTTCTTCTCATTTTGGCCATTTCCCTGGCCTCCCTTCTATTCCCAACAACACTTCTGCCTTTGCAGCCTTTCTTGCTGTCTCCTCTACCAGGAATGTGTTTGGCTATATGCCCACACACTCTTATTTCTTTCAAGTCAGTGCTGAAATACTGCTCTCCATAGCGGCATTTCCAGTCTGTCTTATCTGAAATAACATCACCCCTGTAACTCTCTAATCACATACACTGTTTTAGTTTTCTTCACAGCTTTCTTTATTATCTGATTTCATGTCAAGCATCTATGCATTTATCATACTTTATCAAATAGAATGTAAACTCTGAGTGCAAGAAGTTGATCCATTGTATTCACTGCGGTGTCTCCAACAATTAGAATCATGCCTAGCGATTGCTCTGTAAAGTTTAGTGGACTATATGGATGAGTGAATGAAAAATTACTGACAACAACAACAAAAAACATACAAACCAAATTATTGCTATCTTCATCATTGTGGTAGTCAGTGATGATCCTTAATGGCCTTGCCATTGTATGATACCCTCCCCTGGATTGTGAGTGAGACTTATAAATTCCTGCTAATGGAATATGGCTATAGCCTATGACAAAGGGAATGGGTTATGCAGGTAGGTTTGTGGAGATTAACTTAATATTTCTAATCTGTTGAATTTGGCTTAATCAATAGAGAGTTTATTCTGGATGGGCCTGACATATTAGATAATGTCTTTGAAAGAAGACTTAAGGAGGCTTGACAACTGACTCAATCTCTGGTACTGAGAAATCGTATCACCATGAGTTCTATGATTACAAAAAATTCTAAGCAACAAAGACATGGGAGAAGGCAATGGCACCCCAGTCCAGTACTCTTGCTTGGAAAATTCCATGGACGGAGGAGCCTGGAGGCTGCAGCCCATGGGGTCGCTAACAGTCGGACATGACTGAGTGGCTACACTTCCACTTTTCACTTTCATGCATTGGAGCCGGAAATGGCAACCCACTCCAGTGTTCTTGCCTGGAGAATCCCAGGGACGGGGGAGCCTGGTGGGCTGCCCTCTATGGGGTCGCACAGAGTCGGACACGACTGAAGTGACTTAGCTTAGCAGCAACAAAGACATGAAGCTGAAGAGGGTCCTGGATTCTATATGAAGCCACAGTCCTAGAAACAGCTTTGAGAAATCCTGAACAAAAGGCTCAGTTTAGTCATGCCAGATGCCAGGCCCACAGATGGTAAGATCATAAATATATGTTATTTTAAGCTACTAAATGTGTGGTGATTTATTATGCAGAAATTGAAAATTGATATAATCATCGATATCACTATTACATCAAAAAATAGAATTTGGTGTTCATACCCTAATAAATAGCTAAGCATTCTGCTCTAAACAAACAAAACCCTCCATTCCTTTGGCATAGTTTGGTACAAAGTAAATTTAAGAGATGTGCCATAAAGACATACTGCTGCTGCTGCTGCTAAGTCGAGTCAGTCGTGTCCGACTCTGTAAGACCCCATAGATGGCAGCCCACCAGGCTCCCCCGTCTCTGGGATTCTCCAGGCAAGAACACTGGAGTGGGTTGCCATTTCCTTCTCCAATGCACGAAAGTGAAAAGTGAAAGTGAAGTCGCTCAGTCCTGTCCGACTTCTAGCGACCCCATGGACTACAGCCTACCAGGCTCCTCCATCCATGGGATTCTCCAGGCAAGAGTACTGGAGTGGGGTGCCACTGCCTTCTCCAAAAGGCNGTATTTTAATAATGAACAAAATAATAAATATTATTTTGGGGTTACATTAGTAGATCATTTCTACATTTATATAAAATACTGCATATTATATATTTATTGAAGGTAGGAGAAGATTGAAGGCAGGAAGAGAAGGAGATGACAGAGGATGAGATAGTTGGATGGCATCACCTGACTCGATGGACAAGAGTTCGAGTAAGCTATGGCAGTTGGTGATGGACAGGGAAGCCTGATGTGCTGAAGGTCATGTGGTCGCAAAGAGTTAGACATGACTGAGCAACTGAACTGAACAGATATACTTATTAATAATATGCACCATCATTATCTGGCTATTATTGATAGACTTCAAATTCTAAAAGATGATACTGTCAAAGTGTTGCACTCAATATTCCAGCAAATTTGGAAAACTCAGCAGTGGTCACAGGACAGGAAAAGGTCAATTTTAATTCCAATCCCAAAGAAAGGCAATGCCAACAAATATTCAGACTACTGCACAATTGCACTCATCTCACAAGCTAGCAAATAGTGCCCCAAATCCTCAAAGCAGGCTTCAATAGTATATGAAACATGAACATCCAGATGTTCAAGCTGGATTTAGAAAAGGCAGTGGAACAAGAGATCAAATCACCAATATCTGTTAAATCATCAAAAAACCAAGAGAGTTCCAGGAAAACATCTACTTCTGCTTTATTAACTATGCCAAAGCCTTTGACTGTGTGGATAACAACAAACTGTGGAACATTCTTAAAAAGATGAGAATGCCAGACTACCTTACCTGCCTACTGAGAAATCTGTATGCAGGTAAAGAGGCAACAGTTAGCACTGGACATGGAACAACAGACTGGTTCCAAACTGGGAAATGAGTATGTCAAGGTTGTATATTGTCCCCTGTGTATTTAACTTCTATGCAAAGTACATGATGTGAATGTCAGGCTGGATGAATCACAAGCCGAAATCAAGATTGTCAGGAGAAATACAAATAACCTCAGATACACAGATGACATCAGCTTTATGGTAGAAAGTGAAGAAGAACTAAAGAGCATCTTGATGAAAGTGAAAGCGGAGAGTGAAAAGTTGTCTTAAAACTCAACATTCAAAAACTAAGATCATGGCATCTGGTCCCATCAGTTCAGTTCAGTTGTGCAGTTATGTCCAATACTGAGACCCCATGGATTGCAGCAGGTCAGAGCTCCCTGTCCATTGTCAACTTTTGAGTTTACTCAAACTCATCTCCATTGAGTCAGTGATGCCATCCCACCATCTCACCCTCTGTCATCCCCTTCTCCTCCTGCCTTTAATCTTTCCCAGTATCAGGGCCTTTTCCAATGAGTCAGCTCTTCGCATCAGGTGGCCAAAGTATTGGACTTTCAGCTTCAACATCAGTCTTTCCAATGAACACTCAGGACTTTAGGATGGACTGGTTGGATCTCCTTGCAGTCCAAGGGACTCTCAGGAGTCTTCTCCAAAACTACAGTTCAAAAGCATCAAATCTTCAGCACTCAGCTTTCTTTATAGTCCAAATCTCACATCCATACATGACCACAGGAAAAACCATAGCTTTGATTAGATGAACATTTGTTGGCAAAGTAATGCCTCTGCTTCTTAATATACTGTCTAGGTTGGTCATAACTTTTCTTCCAAGGAGCAAGCATCTTTTAATTTCATGGCTGCAATCACCATCTGCAGTGATTTTGAAGCCCCAAATAATAAAGTCTGTCATTGTTTCCATTGTTTCCCCATCTATTTGCTATGAAGTGATGGGACCAGTTGCCATGATCTTAGTTTTTTGATATTGAGTTTTAAGTCGACTTTTTCACTGTCCTCTTCCACTTTCATCTAGAGGATCTTTAGTTCTTCTTCACTTTCTGCCATAAGGGTGGTGTCGACTGCGTATCTGAGGTTATTGATATTTCTCCTGACAATCTTGATTCCAGGTTTTGCTTCTTCCAGCCCAGCCTTTCTCATGATGTACTCTGCATATACATTAAATAAGCAGGGTGACAGTATACAGCCTTGATGTGTTCCTTTCCCAATTTGGAACCAGTCTGTTGTTCCGTATCCAGTTCTAACTGCATACAGAGGCAGGTTGGGTGGTCTGGTATTCCCATCTTTTTCAGAGTTTTCCAGAGTTTGTTGTGGTCCACAAAATTGAAGACTTTGGGATAGTCAATAAAGCAGAAATAGACATTTTTCTGGAACACTCTTGGTATTCCGATGAGCCAACGGATGTTGGCAATTTGATCTCTGATTCCTCTGCCTTTTCTAAATCCAGCTTGAACATCTGAAAGTTCATGGTTCATGTATTGCTGAAACATGGCTTGGAGAATTTTGAGCATTACTTTACTAGCATGTGAGATGAATGCCATTCTGCGGTAGTTTTAGCATTACTTTTTTTTTTAGTTTGGAATGAAAATTGACCTTTTCCAGTTCTTTAGCCACTGCTGAGTTTTCCAAATTTGCTGGCATATTGAGTACAGCACTTTTACAGCATCATCTTTTAGGTCCCATCACTTTATGGCAAATTGATGGGGAAACAGTGAGAGCCTTTGTTTTCTTGGGCTCCAAAATCACTGCAGATGGTGACTGTAGCCATGAAATTCAAAGACACTTGCTCCTTGGAAGAACAACTATGACCAACCTAGACAGCATATTAAAAAGCAGAGACATTACTTTGCTAACAAAATTTGTCTAGCCAAAGCTATGGTTTTTCAGTAGTCATGTAAGGATGTGGGAGTTGGACCATAAAGAAAGCTGAGCGCCAAAGAATTGATGCTTTAAAAATGTGGTGTTGAAGAAGACTCTTGAGAATCCCTTGGACAGCAAGAAGATCTAACCAGCCCAACCTAAACGAAATCAGTCACGAATATTCATAGGAAAGACTGATGCTGAAGCCAATACTTTGGCCACCTGATGTGAAGAACTCACTCATTTGAAAAGACCTGATGCTGGGAAAGATTAAAGGCAGGAGAAAAGGGGGATGACAGAGGATTAAATTATGTGTTTGGTAGTTAAAAGAGGAAAAAGGAGTTCAGACTGGTGGTGGCTGAAAAACAAGGAAGGGAAAAGCCTGGGAAAAGAAAACAGGAATATCCAAGGACCTGAGTGAGGACTTCAGATAGAACAAACAGTACTCCTGGCTAGCCCAATTTACATAGGGCAGGCCCAGCGGGGAGGAGAAAAACATAGAAAATGATGAACCAAAGGGTTGGGAGTCTCTCCCTCTCTCCTACTCTCTCTGTCTGTCTTTTCTTTGCATCTTTTAGGTCAGTGTGGCCTCACGCCTCGAGGATATATTTTCCTTTATTTTCTAATAAAATTGAGTTACAACACGGATCTGTAACACTGATCCACCCAAGAGCTGTAACGCTGGTCTGTCACTTCAAAATTTTTGTGAAAACAGAACCAAGGAAATTACACACTCCCCTGACATCTGTTGTGCTGTGACTCTGATTTATCCTGGCTTAAACAACCTAGGTGCGGCCCCCCAAGGTGGAGGCCAAGCACAGCAGGAGCCCAATTCAGTGAAAGCTCCTGTGGTGGGAGCTGACAAAGAAGAAAACCCAATGCAGGGAAAGTGACAAGAAGCCCAGCATGCTGGCAACCTGGACAGCAAAAAACGAACTCAGCAGAAAGCTCACATGGCTCAGTCTCAAATTCCAGAAGACCTCCAGTTAATGTAGGAGGTCCTCGCTCCAATGGCTGGAAAGACATATGTCTAGCAAAATCTTAATCCCTTTACAATCTCTATTTCTTATTTCCTTAAATCCCCCAAGAACAGCCCGAGTGGCAGTGGGTGCAATTGAGGGACTTTGGCAGGGCCTACTCCTCAGTATGTCCCGAAGGCTCCACTATCTGCTGAGCCCCAGTACCTGTTTCCCAAGCTGGTGGGGGTTCTTCTGTCCTTAATTTTGTTTGTACCAAGGATCAGGTCAATGAAATCTGTGAGCACAGGTCAGGTATTTAGCAGATTTTCTGGCAAGTTATGAAGGGGATTCTTTGGCACATTTTTCCCACTGCTTTTTCCTCCCGTCCTTCAGATCCTCTCTTCTGGGACTTAAGCCCAGCCAAAACTCATGATGCCTGGCTTTTAGACCTAATAAAGCTCAGGCTCTGATGTCTCATTGCAAAAATTCAGTTAGAATCACAGCAACAGGTAAGAGGTGGATTTGTTAGGATTCAGAGAGAAGCACACTCTGCAGGGTGTGGGCCATTGCAGAGGGCAAGTGCTTAGGCCATGGAATGTGGTGTGGCTAGGTTTTGCAAGCTGGGTGAATTCATATGCTAATGAGTGAGAGGATCACCCCAACCCTTGGAGAACCACCCACTCCTCTTTTGAAAGTGACTTGAAACTGTCCTGCCACCTCTGGGTGTGTCATTTAATTTACAGATTGGGAATTAAGGTTTATTTGAATTTGACTTGCCATCTTGGACCCAATTGATTTTAATCTGTTTATGTTATGCCCTTGTGCTATGTCATTCTTTCAAAAGTTGTGCCCTGCCCCCTTCCCTCCTGTTTCATGCTCTTTTTTGAGCCCTGTCCAGGCCCACAATGTTGCATCTACAATCTTATGGAGGGGCAACCAGAAAATAGCTGGCCCTTGGGAGGGAAATACTATATAACATCCAATCCCTCTAGATATTCAAGCCTTCATATTCCAGGTTTTCTACAACATGTGCAACATCAACATCTCTCAGTGAACCCACTAGGGTGGGAGACAGGCACACAATGCCTGCTAGAAACCCATCTGTTGGCATCCCTTCAAAGGCAACTGGGCTTCCAAGGATAATGTTTACCACTTTAGGAGTTAGCCCTGCATGCGGTTTGGTCCCAAACCCTTATGACACTTCTAAATTTACAAACAAACCCCCGGATCAAATCTCCATTCCACTTTTATGGAACATCTGGTCTGTTGCCTCTTATCAATTTGTTCTTAAGCCAATTACTAACTCTTACAACCAGGACCCTGTCCCCCAGTAGGCAACATTCCTCCACCCAGCCTATTATTAAAATACTCTTAATGCCCCTAAGAGGGTCAGATAACCCACTCCTTTGTCATTAATTTCTGTTATTACCTAAAGTGGGTCTATGACAATGAAATGTTTACCACTGGGAACACCCTAAGCTGCTCTTATGAAGGAATAGGGGAAGAAATCAATGACTTTCAATCCCTTAGAGCAGTAGGAGGATAAGGCTTATGACTGTTTCACCAGGTTCCCTGTCTCAGGGCCCAGGCTTGGATTGCTTTACATAATGATATCTATTTCCATCTGCAGTGCACAAACTGGCAATGAGTTAAAATTACAGCCCCTTAACCGTACCGGGAGAAATATCAATAATCTCAGATATGCAGGTGACACCACCCATATGGCATAAAGTGAAGAACTAAAGAGCCTCTTGATGAAAGTGAAAGAGGAGAGTGAAAAAGTTGGCTTAAAGCTCAACATTGAGAAAACTAAGATCATGGCATCCGGTCTCATCACTTCATGGCAAATAGATGGGGAAACAGTGGCTGACTTTATTTATATTTTGGGGCTCCAAAATCACTGCAGATGGTGATTGCAGCCCTGAAATTAAAAGACGCTTACTCCTTGGAAAGAAAGTTATGACCGATCTAGACAGCATATTAAAAACCAGAGATATTACTTTGTCAACAAAGTCCGTCTAGTCAAGGCTATGGTTTTTCCAGTGGTCATGTATGGATGTAAGAGTTGGACTATAATAAAAGCTGAGTGCTGAAGAATTTATGCTTTTGAACTGTGGTGTTGGAGAAGACTTGAGAGTCCCTTGGACTGCAAGGAGATCCAACCAGTCCGTTCTAAAGGAGATCAGTCCTGGGTGTTCATCGGAAGGCTGATGTTGAAGCTGAAACACCAATACTTTGGCTACCTGATGTGAAGAGCTCACTCATTGGAAAAAACCCTGATGCTGGGAAAGATTGAAGGCAGGAGGAGAAGGGGACGACAGAGAATGAGATGGTTAGATGGCATCACCAACTCAATGGACAAGGGTTTGGGTGATCTCTGGGAGTTGGTGATGGACAACGAGGCCTGGTGTGCTGCAATTCATGAGGTTGCAAAGAGTTGGATACGACTGAGCAGCTGAACTGGACTGAATCCTACCCAGCACTGGTCACACTGGAGGCCTTGGGGATGCCCAACTGCAGTTCGGGGATTCCCAGAAGGTCGACCGGCCTCCATCTGCCTAGCGATCTGGTCCTCGAAAGGTTGTCATGCGTCAACCTGCTCAAGGATCCTCCAATTCGGGGGTCCCAGCAGGTCATCATGCCTCAACCTGCCCAGGGACCCCATTCTTGGGAGGCCGTCCTGCCTCGACCTGCCTGGGGTTTCCATCTCCAGGAGGCTGTTACACATCAGCTTGCCTGGGGATCTTCACCCTGACCTGGGGATGCCTAGCTCTCAGGTTTCAACAGTACTGGGCAGGATAAGTTTCAGAAAGACTCATCCCTAAGGAAGTCCAACCATGGAAATAGAAGGAAGCTTATTTCTTGTGGGACTATGCCCAGGCCTCAGCAATAACTTAGGAGCCCAATGAGAACTGCATTGCCTTTCTGGAAAGGCTAAAAGAGGCCCTCCAAAAGTTTACCAATCTGGACTTAGACTCTTATGAGGGACAGGTGATTTTAAAGGACAAATTCCTGTCACAGTGAGCATCAGATATTAGGATAAAGTTACAGCAGCCACAGCAGCAGAATCCTGCTGCCTCTTTAGATGAGATGGTCCAGACAGCCACTAATACCTTTTATTACAGAGAACAGGAGAGGGAGGCCAAGGCACAGGAGAGGCAGAGAAGGAAAGATACAAGGCATGCCCAGATGCTGGCTACCCAACAGGGAAGGTCTATAGCAAACCCTGAGTCCTTGAAGGAGGGAAATGCCTAATCTGTAGACAGGTGGAGCTTTGGGCCAAAGAGTGTCCAAACCATGACAAATCTCCTAAAATGGCTTGCTGCAAATACCATCAACTGGGACAGTGGGCAGCACTCTGCCCTTGGGACCCAAGAGCCTCAAGGTCAGCTACAGTATTCATATTTGTGGAAGACAATATTTATAATTTAAGAAAAGGGAAATTGGGAAATAAATCCATTTGTGTATTTCAAAATATAATGTATTATTAATTTTATTACATAAATAGATTAATTTGCTTGGAGGACAAATTCTCTCTCTTTAGAATTCTGTTTATTTTTATTTATCCTTAGAGGGAAAACAGTAAAAACAATTATTCTTGTAAATATATATTAAAACTGAATCAGAACACATTAAGTGTAAAAGCTAAGTAAATTTCATATTTGCTTATAAAGGAAAAGTATTACATTGAATGGGCTTTCCCAGTGGTGCAGTGGTAAAGGATCCGCCCACCAACGCAGAAGACATAGGAGATATGATTTCAGTCCCTGGGTTGGGAAGATCCCCTGAGGAGGAAATGGCAACATACTCCAGTATTCTTACCTAGGAAATCTTACAGTCCATGAGGTCACAAAGAGTTGAATACAACTGAGTACTTAGCACACATTACATTAAGTAGGAAATTTTCTTCTGACAAAATAAATTATGAATAGGTTGATACTGCATTTGAACTAGATTGTTTCTATTTTTAAATGGCTTTACTGAGAAATAATTTCATATTAATGTTCCATTTGGTTTTTCAGGATTAATTTGGAGCTTTGTTATATATTTTATGAATTTTTTTTTTCCATTTCTCCTATGTTCTCTTTAAAGTATCAGCAATATTCACTCACCTACATATTATGGGAGCTTCCCTGGTGGCTCGGAGGTAAAGAATTCACCTGCAATGCAGGAGTCGCAGGACATTCATGTTCGATTCCTGAGTCAGGAAGATCCCCTGGGAGTGCATGGCAATCCACTTAGTATACTTGCCTGGAAAATCCCATGGACACAGGAGCCTGGCAGGCTAGAGTCCATAGAGTTGCAAAGAGTCAGACACGACTGAAGCGACTTAGCACACACGCACACATTATACAGTATGGCAATGGAGAAGCTTCAACTAAAGTATTCTAAGTACAGTCAATAGCGAGTAAATACAGTACAAAATGCAAATATATCAGATTTTTAATTTTAATCAAGGCAGATGACATTAATAGGATTATTTTTTCTTCTTTGCCGCACCAATGAAGATGCAGATTATAAAGTATAATAGACAAGTCTATCTTTCTAAGTTTATAGATAATGTTCATGTAAAATAATTTAAAACATTTTACTTAAATAGCGCTGTTTTTTAAAGTACATGATGGTTTCTTATTAAATTCAAAGCGTTCACATTGTAAGCACTTTAGAGAACATCCGTGTGCATGCCTACGTGCGTGTCTACATACGTGCGTGCGTGCATGTGTCCTCAGTCACTCAGTCCTATGGGACTCAGTGATCCCGTGGACTGTAACCCAGCCAGCCCCTCTGTCCATGGGGTTCTCCAGTGAAAAATACTGGAATGGGTTGCCATTTCTTCTTCCAGGGGATCTCCATATGTTTGTGCACACTTTCATAACAGGACTATCCCGTGCCTCACTTCTCTAATAAGTGTGATATTTTATTTGGATTGAAAGTAATAACTCTGTAATTTAAATAAAAATATATGGCTTCTGACACATTGTGTATAAAAATCAGGACTTCTGTTTTAATTATTCAGAAGAACTACACCCTGCAGCCTGAAGTCTGCATAGTCGCACTTCCTGAAGCTCTACCACCATTTTTTTAAATCACTCCTTTTATGTTACTGTGGGCTAAGTCGCTTCAGTTGTATCTGACTCTGCGACCCCATGGACTGTTGCCCTCCAGGCTCGACTGTCCATGGGATTCTCCAGGCAAAAATACTGGAGTGGGTTGCTGTTTCCTCTTCTAGGGGATCTTCCTGACCCAGGGATGGAAACTACGTTTTTTAATATCTCCTGCATTGCCAGTGGTTTCTATACCACTAGTGCCACTTGGGAATTCAGTTCAGTCACCCAGTTGTGTCAAGCTCTTAGCGATCCCATGGACTGCAGCATGCCAGACTTCCCTGTCCATCAACTCAAACTCATGTCCATGGAGTTGGTGATGCCATCCAACTATCTCATCCTATGTTGACTTTCCCTCTCTCCCTCAATCTTTCCCAGCATCAGGGTCTTTTCCAATGAGTCAGTACTTTACACCAGGTGGCCAAAGTATTGCAGTTCCAGCTTCAGCATCAGTCCTTCCAATGAATATTCAGGACTGATTTCCTTTAGGATGGACTGGTTGGATCTTCTCACAGTCCAGAGACTCTCAAGAATCTTCTCCAACATCACAGTTCAAAAGTATCAATTCTTTGGTGCTCAGCTTTCTTTATAGTCCAACTCTCATATCCATACATGACTACTGGAAAAACCATACATACCTTTGACTAGATGGACCATTCTTAGCAAAGTAATGTCTCTGCTTTTTAATATGCTGTCTAGGTTGGTCATGATTTTCTTCCAAGGAGCAAGCAAGCGTCTTTTAATTTCATGACTGCAGTCACCATCTGCAGTGATTTTGGACCTCCCCCCTCCCCAAAATAAAGTCTCTCACTGTTTCCACTGTTTCCCCATCTATTTGCCATGAAGTGATGAGACCAGAGGCCATGATCTTAGTTTTCTGAATGTTGAGTTTTAAGCCAACTTTTTCACTCTCCTCTTTCACTTTCATCATGAGGCTTTAGTTCTTCTTCACTTTCTGCCGTTAAGTGTGGTGTCATCTGCATATCTGAGGTTATGCCCTTTCATATTAAATATCTACTTCATAAAACTCTCCTGATACTGTGTATTTGTTTGTATGATGTCTTCTTCCAGAGTTAAAAGCTGCGCTTAAAAATAAAATGTATTACTTTAGATCTAGAGTTTCTACAGTTCCTAGATTTTAGCTACCTATACTCACTTTTTTGTTTACATTTTATAGTTCTTTCTTTGATTCTTTTCAGGCTGTCTCTTGTCATTACTTGGAAAACTTTGTCAGCACTGTGACTCAAAGTCTGCATGACAACATAAGTGAAATGGAAAAAAGACCAAACAAATAAGCTTATTGTTTTGATTTCAATCATTGCCTAAATTATCTTAAATTAATTTCAGTCTCTAAATTTGTAAATTTTTATGTTTCATGATGTTAATCTTTAGTTTATATCTTCATTGATACTTCATATTTATTGTTTGTGGATTTTTACTTTGAATATTTAGCGTATTTGTGGTATTTTAAAATCTATATTCAATCACAATAATATTTATTTAGGAAAAGTAAAATTGAAGTTGCTCAGTAGTGTCTGACTCTTTGAAACCCCGTGGATTGGAGCCTACAGTCTCCTCTATCCATGGAATTTTCCAGGCAAGAGTACTGGAGTGGGTTGCCATTTCCTTCTCCAGGGGATCTTCCCAACCCAGGGACTGAACCCAGGTCTCCTGCACTGCAGGCAGACACTTGACCATCTGAGCCACCAGGGAAGCCCTTATTTAGGAAAGGGATTATTTATTATGTAGAGTACCCTGTGTTATACAGTAGACCTTTGGCAATTGTTTTATATTTAGTAGTGTGCATATGTTAATCCCAAACTCCTAATGTATCCCTTCTCCCAACCTTTCCCCTTTGGTAGGTAGAATTTTGTTTTCAAAGTCTGTGAATCTGTTTCTGTTTTGTAAAAAAGTTCATTTATATCACTTTCACTGTCCTCTATTTGAAGACTAGATATGTTCTTATTTTCTGCAGATCTAGTAAGACCCAGGATTCTAGGGTGAGTGTATACAAACCTTAAATGTTAGAAAATGAGTTTAGGCTAGAACATATATTTTAAAGAATAGTATAAAAAGATTGTTTCATTTGGTTATATGTTGAAGTAGAAATATGTGTAGGATATAAAAGTTGACAAGAATTTTCATTAAAAAAAGAAACTGTTCTTACGCCTCAGTTTAAACTTTTATGACTGATTCAATAATTGATATGGGACATTTCTCAGAGCAAATATTGCTCTATTTTCTGTATTTTTCACAGCACACTCTTTATTTCCAAACAGTTTTTCCCCGCTTAAGCACATAGACATGTAGACTCATTTCACCTTCAATTGTGGATGACAGGAGAATGTAAACTAATTTAAATACCATCCTAAGCAAACTGTATTAGAATGTTAATTCTGCTGTACATTTCAATTTGCATAATAAATTCTAAAATCACATACAGATGATTTATGGATTACTAATGCTTCTGATTATTTATTATACTTTTCTATTAACACAAATAAAGCAAGTCTTGTTTGGGATTTTTATAAGTAATCTTGAATAAGAAATGCACATTGAATTTGTGATGCATGCAGTATATAACAAGGTTCCTTGGACAGTAAAATGCCTTGTCCATGGGGGACAGACTGCTAAAAAGTGCTCACAAATTTTTGTGGCCGAAAGAATAGACTTTTAGAAGATAAGTTATTTTAGGTTAAACAGCATTCCATAGGTTTTCTCGTCTAGATCCATTTAAAACAGAAGTGAATTAACATCCAGAGAAGATAAAAATAACATCCTTATTTAGAAATTTGTATTCTTTCAGCTAGTTGACTTTCGGAGAAGGCAATGGCATCCCACTCCAGTACTTTTGCCTGGAAAATCCCATGGATGGAGGAGCCTGGTAGGCTTCAGTCCATGGGGTCTCGAAGAGTCGGATACGACTGAACGACTTCACTTTCACTTTTCACTTTCATGCATTGGAGAAGGAAATGGCAACCCACTCCAGCATTCTTACCTGGAGAATCCCAGGGATGGAGGAACTTGGTGGGCTGCCATCTATGGGGTCGCACAGAGTCAGACACGACTGAAGAGACTTAGCAACAGCAGCAGCAGCAGCAGTTGACTTTAGAGCCACTTGTTATACTCAGCTCTCTATACCACCATCCTTTCCTAATGCTAAGCAATTCTTTGTCATCTATAAAAATTTTTATAGCTCATACTAATAGAAAAACTGAGATGTTATAGTTCTAATTTTTATACCCAGTTAATTTATTTCCTGTCTGTAGTTTTAAAATATTGGTTTGTATTATTTAGTGTTTGTGAATATTGGGCTTTCTGTGNTGTGTGCAGTCTTATAAATACTATATGGAATAAATATTTCTGGCAAGAGAACATTATTATAATCAAAAACATTAAAGCTACTTAGACATATACCAGGATCTTAGAATGTATGTATACAAATACATGAGTACTTTGAAGATCTAATGGCAGCAGAAAGAATTTCTAAAGCTTTCTGTGAAAATATTAAAGGAGCACAAATGTGAGAAATTTCAAGTTCTGTGTTTAAAAACTGCTAACATAACATAACATAACATAACATAACATAACTGCTAATATCTCTGCAGTAGAAAAGCACTATTTATTGAAAGAGACAGATATAATTCTACCATGCTCTCCACTCTCTGGTATCTCAAATCGCAAAATGAAACTACAACAAATATCCTTTTCAACTTTAAAAGATTTTCTATATAAACTTTTAATAGATACACACATCAGGGTAATACCACATCAGGGTAATACCACATCAGGGTAATATAATCCTATACATGATAATTCTTTAATGTACATTGTAAC
>SJYQ01002121.1:296960-307847 GCA_006410935.1 Redunca redunca | reverse complement strand
GATAACTCTTAGGAATGTTTTTTATGTTATGTTCTACAGGATGGTAGCTAGATAAGACTAAAGAATACATAGATGAACGTGGAACTACAATTAATCACATTTTCCAATTCTTCAGTTTATTTACTTAATAATGTATTTGTCTTCTATGAAAAATGGAAGCAGGAACTACAATGACCTAGCTAATTTTTCCCCATCTCAGAGACTTCAATGGTAAAATAGTATAATTTCTACAGGCCAGGAAGCAAAATTAGAGGTTACTAAGTACTCTTTGTTTTAATAACTACTTAATTGTAATGTTCATGGGTGTTTGATTCAGACTAGACATACTTGAAATCTTTGTACTTTCATTATGAACTATGTAATCTAGGCAATTTGCCTAAACTCACAAAGCTTCTATTTACTCTTCCAATTATAAAAAGAAAGATGCTCTCTTTAGATGATCATCAATAACAACAAATTCAATTACAAGTCTCAAGTATCTAGCTCTATGCATACATGTTAAATAAAAAAATCAATGTTTATTTTTATTAGTAGAATATATGTTAAATATAGCAGTGTGTCCATGTCCACTCTACACTGCCTAACATGGACATGTACACACTTCTATAAGAAAGAAAGAAAGAAAGTGAAGTGGCTCAGTCGTGTCTGACTCTTTGTGACCCCATGGACTGTAGCCTACCAAGACCCTCATCCATGGGATTTTCCAGGCAAGAATACTGGAGTGGCTTGCCATTTCCTTCTCATATTTAAAATGGATGTGAGAGTTGGACTGTGAAGAAGGCTGAGCGCCAAAGAATTGATGCTTTTGAACTGTGGTGTTGGAGAAGACTCTTGAGAGTCCCTCGGACTGCAAGGAGATCCAACTAGTCCATTCTGAAGGAGATCAGCCCTGGGATTTCTTTGGAAGGAATGATGCTAAAGCTGAAGCTCCAGTACTTTGGACACCTCATGCGAAGAGTTGACTCATTGGAAAAGACTCTGATGCTGGGAGGGATTGGGGGCAGAAGGAGAAGGGGACGATTGAGGATGAGATGGCTGGATGGCATCACTGACTTGATGGATGCAAGTCTGAGTGAACTCCGGGAGTTGGTGATGGACAGGGAGGCCTGGTGTGCTGCTATTCATGGGGTCACAAAGAGTTGGACACGACTGAGCGACTGAACTGAACTGAACTGAATTAATAAGGATCTACTGTATACCACATGGAACACTGCTCAATGTAATGTGGCAACTTCGATGAGAAGGCAGTTTGGGGAAGAATGGATTCATGTACATGTATGGCTAAGCCCCTTTGCTATTCACCTGAAACTATCACAAAATTGCTTATTGGCTATATCCCAATACAAAATAAAAAGTTTTTTAAAAAGTTTTAATAACAATATATCAATGTATTCTTGAGCAGATCAATCTTTTTTTCTTTAGTGATTGTTCTGTTTTTATAGATATCAGTTTACTTAAAAAAAAGAATATATGTTAATGAAAACAAAATATAGTCTGTAAGAAGAAGTCAGGCTATTAGTAGTTACTATTATAAAGTAAAAACAGTTATGTAATGCAATACAATACCCTTTGACCGACATCTCCACTTTTTGCTCAAGGACCCCTGGCAACAATTCTATTCTTTGCTTATAAATATGAGTACAGTTTTTAAGATGTTCTCGATATAAGTGATCATACAGTATTTGTTGTGCATTGTCTAACATCTCACTTGGCATAATACCCTTAAGATCCATCCATGTTGTGGCAAATGGAAGGATTTTCTTTCTCTTTTATTATGGCTGAATAATAGTCCATCTGTGTATACCTATGTGTCTATATCTATGTATCACATTTTCTTTATCCATTCATCTCCCGATGACACCTAGGTTGTTTCTTGGATTTTGTGAATATTGCTGCAATGAACATGGGCCTGTTTATAACTCTTCAAGATAGTTATTTCATTTCCTTTGGATAATAGTCTATACCTCTCTGTTGTTTTCTTGGTAAGTCTAGCTAAAGGCTATCCAATTTTGTTTATTTTTTCAAAAAATTAACTCTCAGTTTTATTCTCCTCTTCTATAGCTGGAGGGGCTCCCCCAAAATGTATACACAATAGGAGAGTCAATTGCAGAAGTCTCTGCTGGCATTTTGCCATCATGCAGTCACAAAGGCTAGGGCTGGTTTTCAATGTGGATTTCAGCTCTGGAAGGGGACAGGGACATTAGAAAGGGAACAGGGAGGGACTCAGGTGGCTCCTGTCTGAAGGAAGGAGCCTTCAGACAGACAGGAAGATTTCTGGGGATAAAACCACAGCAGTGGAATCTGTTTGGGGTTCACAGCAGCTGCACTGGTTCCTTGTTTCTTTGGTGGGAAAAGCTGCTGGAGTTCTGTGCACGGCATGTCACAGGGAATGGCCATCACACCCACCATGTAGCTGCTAATGGTATTCCTTGCTTTCTACCTCATTTATAGCCATGTCTATGTCTTAGCATTGCAGGTTTTTGGATGGAGTAAGACTGAAGTGGGTCCTTCCTACACTATCCCAAAAGTTTATGGAAGCTATTCGCTCATCCTACCCCCGCCCCAGAGAGGAACTCTCCTGAGCTGGGAAATTCCTTCTTGGTGCAGTTCAGTGTTGACTGCTGGGATGAGACTATTCAGGTAAGAGGCAGTGGTTCTTCCTTCCCTTTTCCTGTGGTTGTTCTCAGGCGTTTTGTTCCACTGTGTTGCTGAAGTTTCTTAAGTGGGCTCCCAGAGCTATTTTGGTCTGTGGACAGCTGTCTAATTATTGGTCTTTGCTGGAGGATGAGACTGGAGGTCTCAACCTGGGCATGATGGTAATACCTTCTATATCACATTTTTCATTTTTGCCAACGGTACCCATAAAATAGTAACTTACTGGAAGATTGTGTCTTTAACATTTTTTCAGAAGCATTGTATACTTATGGAAAAGTACAAAAGTCAGCAGCAAACATCCAAGTTTATTCTAACAAACTGAACACACCCAGGGAACCAACAAGGTCAGTACAGGGAACAATAAGAAACTTCCAAAACAAACAAGAACAAAAATTCTCATATACAGTTTTACCTTAGTAATACCATGCATAAAAACAATCCATAATAACTTCTAACACAATAATGTTACTTGTATATCTTAACTTTATATACATGGAATGATATATTTTGTACTTTTTAGTGACTACCTTCTTTCACTCAACATTACACTTGTTATGAATATAAATCAATTAAAAACTCTGATTTTTGCCTTCTCATTCATTTTCCTCTTTCTCTCCAGAGATTCTGAGCATCCTTGATTTTTTTTTTTAATCTCCATCAATAAATCCCCAACTCTCACATTTTTTAACTTTTTATCAACTTATTCAAAAAGGATCTGATACATAATTTTCTCCCATCAGTTCTTTTTATTTTCCCTTGAATTATTTAGATAGGACAATGAATAATACCCACTACATAAAGTATCTATTGCCATGATTCCTTTTTTCCAAACTGTGATTTCTTGTTGCCTCCAAATGCTTTATCAAGAAACCTCTCTTGATCACCTTAGAGGGCTTTAACCCACCTCACTCCATCATTATTCTAAACAGTTTAACCATTCTGCTTTTCACTGAGTTTAAATGACTCTTCCACCTTTCTAAAATTAAAGTCTTATGGGTCTTTTTGTTTGTGGTTCATTTGGCAGTGTCTGAGAGAAATGTTAACTATCTTGATTCCTTTTGTATTTCAACTTATTCTGCAGTATCTATACTAAATGTTTTGACAATGATAAATTAAGGGATCTTGCATCATTGAGTAGGTACCTAAACAACCTTGAGATGCATCTTTGTTGACTGATTAAATGGCATTTAAGTGATAGTTGTATACTGTCTTTGAAACAAGCACCAGCCTATTCCTCATATATTGCATCACTGTTATTGTTCTTCCTATAATTATTCTGTGAGGGACATTCTTTCTGACCACACACATTGGTCCTTATAGTTTATGCAGCATTTGATCTGAGACAGGGCAGGGCTTGACATACATGGGAATCTAAGTTGCTGCTCATTGTGATCTCATATCTAGATTCCAGTAATTCTACAAGGTCTTTTTACAGACCAAAACTCCCATGATAGTCCAGAGATAAGGAAACACTTGAATCTGAAGTGCCAATTCCAGTGAAAAATTCTAAGGACCAAAGCCAAATAAATTCAGAATTTCAGAATTGCAATGGGCACTGAGGAAATAAAGTAGGCAAATGTTAACGAGGTGTTATAGTCGGTCAGAAGTATGAGTGGTCCAGACTTGAGGTATTGTTTGAAGTGGGGGCTAAGCTGTCAGACTGAGCCCTTCCCCTATGGGGTGTGCACAAACTCCAGATGGTTGGTGTCAGAGTTGAATTAACTTGTAGGACATGCAGTTGTTGTCTAGAGAGCTGAGTGAGTAATGTGAGGAAAAAAACTCATATATTTGGTAACAGAAGTTCGGAGTTGTGAAAACATACAGATAATAGTACCTATACTATGTAGTAATAGACTATTTCATAAAATTATATCTTTCTGTAATTTAACAGATGAAAAACTTACATAATAAACTTTTGAATTTGGACAAATATTTTCCAGATCAACTATTAGAAACTGATTCTTTTAACTAAATAGTATAAGACAGTACAAGAAACAGATGTGCTCAAAAAGAAAAAAAAATGGGGTGCATTTTTCAAGAAGGGCCAGAACTTGATAGCTTAGAAAAATGATACCCTGAGCCAGTATAAGATGCTAAATAAAATACAGGCCTCAGTATATAGAAATCACAACAATTGCTCTGTGAAATCCTTTGTCATGATCTTTTAAAAATTTCAGGCAGTGCCTCGTAGACACTTTCAGCTCTCTAAAAAGAACTTCTAGGAAGCCTTAGTTCATAGCACACAGAAGTCTCACTTCAACATAGTAGAAGATAAATCCAGAGAAAGAGGCAGAGAAGAAAAGGAATTAAGAGTATGGTTCTCACTGTTCAAGTCTGACTATAAGCAATGGGTCATAAAGTTTTTCAGAAAATAATAGTGAAAGTTTTCACAGTCTGAGCTAAAACAGATGGAGTCTGCTTAAATTATTATAAGGCAAATCTCTGAGATTCCAAATTTTTACTAGGAAACAAGCATAAAATTCTGAAATATTTTCTAGTGCCTTTTATAGATGTGACCAATGAGTATAGAAGAAAACAAATAATATCTAAGGAGATAAAGTCAAGATAAATATAGGAAAAAGGACTGAGGAGCCACTGTTATGGAAGAGTGGGTGCATGCTAAATCGCTTCAGTCATGCCCAACTCTTGGGACCCTATGGACAGCAGCCTGCCAGGCTCCTCTGTCCATGGGGATTCTCCAGGCAAGAATACTGGGGTGGGTTACCATGCCCCACTCCAGGGAATCTTTCTCACCCAGGGATTGAACCCAAATGTCTTAAGTCTCCCGCATTGGCAGCAAGGTTCTTTACCACTAGTGCCACCTGGGAAGCCCTCATGTGCCGGGAGCCAGGGTGAGGAATTCCACCCGTGACAAGGTCATGTGGGAGGAAGCCTGACAAACGCAAGGACGTGACAGCTTCAGGTTTTCCCCCTGAAATTTCCTGAGCATCCAAACCTCAAAAAATAAGAATCTGCCGGCTTTTGTTCTCTGTTTCTCTACTCTTCTAATACAGTCCAGAAAAAGTAATATCTAAGCTTTGGTCTTCTGCATTTGAAAGGGATGTTTCAGTTAAACCTCCTCTAGTAGTTCTCTAGCTTGCCTAACAAGTTTCCCGGACCCCTTACAGCTTGTGAATTGCTTGCAGCCCCCAACCGGGAGAGACACAAAGCTTGAAAGCATTTTAAAGATACAGAACCTTTTCTAAAGAGTTAAAAACTGTATTGGTGACGGGTTTTCACTGTTGATTCAATGATTGCCGCCAGGCCTCCATATTCTTTATCTTTTAGGCACCTGGGAAGGTGTTAATCAATGTAAACGGGGTATGGGAAAAGATATATAGTAGTTTTGATGTTAGCAACACTAGACTTTTGAGTTAATTACTTTTCTCTTGTTATAAATCACTGTACTCCTTTTGCCTGTTATAAATTGTTGTATCTTTGCTATGTAAGAATGTAACTTTATTTAGTGCTTTCTGAGAGCGGCGCCAAACTTTGGAAAGATCAACACAAATAAGTCTTCTGGTTGACAAACCCTTATCAGAAGAAAGGTTGTAAAATGTTAATTGGCCCTTCTGGCAGAAGATAATGTAAATTACCTAAGACTTGTGTTTGCAGTCAGGTATGCAGAGAAAAAAGCCTGCTTTTGATAAGAGTCTAAACTGCTAACGCTGCATAACTTTGTGTTACCCATTGATCTCCATGTATTATCAAACATATAAATAGCCCCTTGAACAATAAACGGATGGGACCAGCTTTCCGGACTAGCCTCTCGGCCTAGTTTCTTGGGAATCTGGCTCTCCCCATGTCTCTTTTTCTCACCCTTATTCTCTTCTCCTTCCTCCTCCTCTTTACTCTAACTTCAGGCTGAATTCCCATCTGGAATGGAGTGGCCCTCCAAGTCTACTTACCTGCCCCGGCCCCAAGATCCGTGAGAGAGAGTGCCCAAGGAGGGGCACTCTCCACTATTCGAGTGGGCACCAGCGGCCCCACGTAGATGGTGCAAGCTCCTTATCTGGAGCTTTATTGGCTTTCTCCGTAAACCAAGTTATTCAGCCTCTTTTCTCCACTTAATTTTCCTACTATACTATTTCTTCTAATCTCCTTTATATTTCTCTATAAGTTTTTCCTCGCCTATTCCGTCTCTCCTTCGAATCACCCTGGTTCCACCGGGGCTGGACCCCAGCACTCATGGAATAGAATCAATGTCTATAGAAGAGATATTTCCGGATATTCTTCCAGAATAGACACTCAAGACAACTCTAAACAGCAGGATTTAAAAGTTACTATGAACAAGTTTTATATCTTTGTTCATATTTCTTTAGAATCAAATGTTCATTGTGCTTATTCTACCTCTCTTTCACTATTGAATTCTTTGGATTCGTTGAGGGGAGATGTCTTTTGGGCTCATATTTCCTCAGATTAAGATTCACTTAGACCTCATGCTGAGCTGATTAAATGGAATCTTGTGGGTCTTAGTAAGAAATAAGCTTGTTTTGTATATAAATGGGATGTGAAAAATTGTGGCCAGAGGACAGACTATGATAAATTCATTTCACTGGGGGGATCCAGTCTTCATTTCTCCTTGGATCTCTGTCTTTTGATAAGTTGTATTGAAGTTCACTAGGATCAGTCAGTTCAGTCGCTCAGTCGTGTCTGACTCTTTGCGACCCTATGAATCGCAGCACACCAGGCCTCCCTGTCCATCACCAACTCCCGGAGTTCACTCAAACTCATGTTCATCAAGTTGGTGATGCCATCCAGCCATCTCATTCTCTGTCATCCCCTCTCCTCCTGCCCCCAATTCCTCCCAGCATCAGAGTCTTTTCCAGTGAGTCAACTCTTCGCATGAGATGGCCAAAGTATTGGAGTTTCAGCTTTAGTATCATTCTTGCCAATGAACAACCAGGACTGATCTCCTTTAGAATGGACTGGTTGGATCTCCTTGCAGTCCAAGGGACTCTCAAGAGTCTTCACCAGCACCAGAGTTCAAAAGCATTAATTCTTCAGCACTCACCTTTCTTCACAATCCAACTCTCACATCCATACATGACAACTGGAAAAACCATAGCCTTGACCAAATGGACCTCTGTTGGCAAAATAATGTCTCTGCTTTAGAATATGCTATCTAGGTTGGTCATAACTTTCTTTCCAAGGAGTAAGTGTCTTTTAATTTCATGGCTTGCAATCACCATCTGCAGTGATTTGGGAGCACCCAAAAAATAAAGTCCGACACTGTTTCCACTGTTTCCCCATCTATTTCCCATGAAGTGATGGGACCAGATGCCATAATCTCAGTTTTCTGAATGTTTAGCTTTAAGCAAAGATTTTCACTCTCCTCTTTCACTTTCATTAAGAGACTTTTTAGTTCCTCTTCACTTTCTGACATAAGGGTGGTGTCATCTGCATATCTGAGGTTCTTTATATTTCTCCCAGCAAACTTGATTCCAGCTTGTACTTCTTCCAGACCAGCGTTTCTCATGATGTGCTCTGCATAGAAGTTAAATAAGCAGGGTGACAATATACAGCCTTGACGTACTCCTTTTCCTATTTGGAACCAGTCTGTTGTTCCATGTCCAGTTCTAACTGTTGCTTCCTGACCTGCATATAGATTTCTCAAAAGGCAGGTCAGGTGGTCTGGTATTCCCATCTCTTTCAGAATTTTCCACAGTTCATTGTGATCCATATAGTCAAAGTCTTTGGCATAGTCAATAAAGCACAAATAGATGTTTTTCTGGAACTCTCTTGCTTTTTCCACGATCCAGTAGATGTTGGCAATTTGATCTCTGGTTCCTCTGCCTTTTCAAAAACCAGCTTGAACATCTGGAAGTTCATGGAACACGTACTGCTGAAACTTGGCTTCGAGAATTTTGAGCATTACTTTATCAGCATGTGAGATGAGTGCAATTGTGAGGTAGTTTGAGTATTCTTTGGCATTGCCTTTTTTGGGATTGGAATAAAAACTGACCTTTTCCAGTCCTGTGGCCACTGCTGAGTTTTCCGAATTTGCTGGCTTATTGAGTGCAGCACTTTCACAGCATCATCTTTCAGGATTTGAAACAGCTTAACTGGAATTCCATCACCTCCACTAGCTTTGTTCATAGTGACGCTTTCTAAGGCCCACTTGACTTCACATTCCAGGATGTCTGGCTCTAGGTGAGTGATTGCACCATCGTGATTATCTTGGTTGTGAAGATCTTTTTTGTACAGTTCTTCTGTGTATTCTTGCCACCTCTTCTTGATATCTTCTGCTTCTGTTAGCTCCATATCATTTCTGTCCTTTATTGAGCCCATCTTTGCATGAAATGTTCCCTTGGTAACTCTAATTTTCTTGAAGAGATCTCTAGTCTTTCCCATTCTGTTGTTTTCCTCTATTTCTTTGCATTGATCTCTGAGGAAGGCTTTCTCATCTCTTCTTGATATTCTTTGGACCTCTACATTCAGATGCTTATATCTTTCCTTTTCTTCTTTGCTTTTTGCTTCTCTTCTTTTCACAGCTATTTATAAGGCCTCCTCAGACAGTCATTTTGCTTTTTTCCATTCCTTTTCCATGGGGATAGTCTTGATCCCTGTCTCCTGTACGGTGTCACGAACCTCAGTCCATAGTTCATCAGGCACTCTATCTATCAGATCTAGTCCCTTAAATCTATTTCACTAGGATTGTGGGGTCTAAATCCTTAACTCTTTGATTCTGAGTTTGGCCATTGACTTTTTTTGGCTAATGGAATTTCAGCATGTGTGACACATGCAAAAGCTTTCACTTCTGTATTTCAGCCTCAGCTCCCACCCTAGAAGTATGATTAGACTAACCTGCCTGGAGGATGAAAGACAGATGACCCAGTCACCCTTATAGAGCTAGATGAAAGTTAGGTTATCAATATAAATATGTGACCGAGCCCAAACAAGCAGTGAAGAGGCACTCAGCTGAGTCTCAATAATTAAGTGATTTATAAATTCTTGCATTAATAAATATATTGTTGACAAAAAGTTCATTCACCTTTTTCTGTAAGATGTTATGGAAAACATTGGCTAACTCAATAGTTTTTAAGCCTCTGAGTACTGGATGATTTATTATATAGCATCTTGTAGTAGGTAAATGATAAATAAGGCCCATATTGGGATATGACATTTTGAGAAGAGACCTGAATGATTTTAAGAGGAGCATTCAGGCAAAGAAATACAGTTAGTGTCATGAGAATAGAGAGTGATCCTTCTGAGGAGGAGAAAAAAAGTCGATATATCTTGAGTAAGGTGATTAAAGACAACTAGTAAAACAATACATTGGTAAGTTAGGCAGGAGCCACATCATGTGGGGTTTTGCAAACAGGTGAAGTGTCTCTATTTTAAGTGTATTGGTATACTTTTGGAACATTTTAAGCAGAATTTAATATGATTTTGTAACCAACCAGTGTTGCTGGCCTCTTTAATCAATGGAAATTGATTACAGGGCAGACAAGAAATTCAACCAAAGTTTTATTGCTTGGGAAGCAAGGGAACCAAGGAGCAAGGGTGGAGGGGTGAGCTGATTCCTTAAATGGGTTGAAAGGAGTGGCTTGGGTGGTTTGCCCACCCCTTAAATGGTAAGGTAGCAGTGGGGCAAGAGGACCTTACTTTTGCTCCAGACTCTTCAAAAGTGGTAGTTGAGGTGTTTTTTTTTTTTTTGTCTCTTTATATGTTTTGCCCAGAATTTGCCCCAACAGCAGCATGCATTCAATTATTTTTAGTCCTTTATAGTTTTGTTGTATTTTATTGCTCAAGGAGAGGTGTGCCCAGGTGCAAGCATTGAGGCACAGCTCCAGTGAATCCCAGGACCCAACCTCTCTCAGATTCAATTTTAAGAATAAGTTTTCTTTGATTTCCTCTGAGGAATGGATTTCAAGAGCGCAAGAAGAGAAGTAGGGAAACCCAATATGAAGCCAGAATTCATATGATTGCTACTTGGACTCTGCAAGATGTACAGTTTATGGCATGCCTTCAGAAAGTGGAAAGTGAAAAACATCTCAAAAGATAAAATCTAATAATGTCTCTGGAAAATATAAACTGTTGTGTTACATTTTATTCACATCTTTCATTTAAGAAAGAGTCATTAATTGGAACAATAAATATTTATGATTTTATTATTATTATTAGTTTTTGGATCTTAACCACATTCAGAGTCTGAAGTATCACAGACATTATCTCCTGAATTCTTACATTCATTTTTTAAATTCTGTTTATAATTATTTGAAAGCATTT
>SJYQ01002121.1:286088-296800 GCA_006410935.1 Redunca redunca | reverse complement strand
GGTTTGACTTCTCTTTCATGCCATTAAATATAGTTAATAAATTCTAAATTGTTGATTACATATGACTTTATTAAATTAAGTTAATATTGAATTAGAATAAAATCATTATGGTGCTACTCAAGTAACAAGACAGTTTCTCATAATATCTTCAGAAGTAGTTACTGTTCCTGACAGCAGTATTTAGTTGGAGATTGTTTATAACAACTTAGAAAGTTGCTAAAATGTATGGACTTTGCACTTAATAGATCATTCATTCTATGTTTTAAATATTACCAATAATTAAAATTGCATCACTGGACTATAGTTTAAAAGTTAATTAATTCTTTCCTTCAGTTTGATGATATTGTCAAAATATGAGGGTCTTACTGCACTTTCATAGACTTACTGCATTCAGGAAAAAAATCTAAAGTGCCTGTACTGATCACAAGATCCTGTTTCCTCTTCTGTCTGTTTCTAATATTTTCCTTTTTCTAACTCACTGTAAGCCAGGATGTCATTTGCACATAATGTTTGTGCTACAAAACTTCTTGACCTCTTATACTTTGGGAATAAGGTATTCTTTCTTTTTAATTTTATTCAATATGACAAGGAAATTTGCATAGTTTACAGACTGAAATTTTAGAGAGAAGCCAGAGAAGGCAATGGCACCCCGATCCAGTACTCTTGCCTGGAAGATCCCATGGATAGAGGAGCCTGGTAGGCTTGCGGTCCATGGGGTCGCTGGGAGTCGGACATGACCGAACGACTTCACTTTCATGCATTGGAAAAGGAACGGCAACCCACTCCAGTGTTCTTGCCTGGAGATCCTAGGGACGGGGTAGCCTGGTGGGCTGCCGTCTATGGGGTCCCACAGAGTCGGACACGACTGAAGTGACTTAGCAAGGAATATTAAGTATCCTATAAATCACTCCATTTTTTCAAAGGCAATCTGTTTCTTTATATGAAAAGAGGAGTGATCAGATTCAGTCTTCTCTCTTTCCAACTTCTGCAAATTCAAGGGAGATTTGCTTGGAGCTACTTAAGGCATTGCTATTGTTTAGTTGCTGATTGTGTCCGACTCTTTGCCACCTCATGGACTGTAGCCTGCCAACCTCTGTCCATGAGATTTCCCAGGCAAGGATACTGGAGTGGGTTGACATATCCTCCTTCAGGGGATCTTTCTGACCCAGGGATAAAACCCACATCCCGTGCCTTGGCAGGCAGACTCTTTACCATAGAGCCATAAGAGAAGACCACGTAAGGCACTGGAAGATCGTATAAAACCCTAAGATGATAAGTAAAATAACTTCTTTTTTCACAATGTGATTCTGAATTCAAATAGTTTTAAAAACAGTTAAATCCTTATTTATTGACTCAATGTTGATTGTAATATACTGATGTCTTTAATCAATAGAAATAGAAATATAATTTAATTCTTGCCTTAATTTTCCCATTTGTTTTTAGTTTTTTTTTTTTTTCTTTTTTAGAATTACATTTTTTTCATTTAATAGGGTTTTACAGTGGAAAGAGTAAAGGCAGTTAGGAGACTCATGGAGGAGACCTTGCAGGAGTTACTGGCAACTTGTACCATTTCTATGGAAGAAGAGATGGATGGGAGCTGACAAACATAAAATATGCTGGGTATTAGAGTTTACTGCTGCTGCTGCTGCTGCTAAGTTGCTGGGATTCTTGCCTGGGATTCTCCAGGCAAGAATACTGGAGTGGGTTGCCATTTCCTTCTCCAATGCATGAAAGTGAAAAGTGAAAGTGAAGTCACTCAGTTGTGTCCAACTCTTAGCGACACCATGGGCTGCAGCCTGCCAGGCTCCTCCGCACATGGGATTTTCCAGGCAAGAGTACTCGAGTGGGGTGCCATTGCTTTCTCCACTAGAGTTTACAGATGCAGTTTATTTTCAGAATCTAAAATCAGGAACTAAAGATGCACTAAATGGACTAAAATTTTTTAAATCAACATCAAACTAGATATCAATACAGAAGAGTTAGACTAGCCTTCCACCTTAACACTCAAGTTTTGCTCAAAATATGTTTTAGAAAAAACAGGAAGACTTATGTTGTTGACTCCTATATAAAAGAGAAAATGAAACTGAACTGTAAAAAATGTTTGCAAATTAATGAGTAGTGCAAGCCAGTGTGTGGTTTGGCAAATGTTTTGTGTCTTAGTTTCAGCATATTCTAACCACATGAACTCATCACAGACCTTTAAATCACATGTACTCTTTCTTTTTTCTAAAGCTGTAATATTAACAATGACATTTACTTTAACAAACCTCTAATTTGTTCTGAAGGTCATATAAAATAAATGGGATACAATACCTTGGGTCTCATACTGTTTGTTTTGTTGTTACTTGCTGTGGTGGTAATTGTAGGAGCACAGGTGAGGCTAGATGTCACAGCCTTTGTAAACAAAATAATATTCTATTGACATTTTTAAAAATAAATACAAATGTTAGTGCAGATTAAATTTGCTTAATTGCCCTTCTTTGTTACCGTATTTTGAAATTAAAAAAAAATTACTATAGAAGCATCACTAAGGACAAAACTAGTTGGAGGTGATGGAATTCTGATTGAGCTGTTTCAAATCCTGAAAGATGATGGTGTTAAAGTGCTGCACTCAATATGTCAGCAAATTTAGAAAACTCAGCAGTGGCCACAAGACTGGAAAAAGGTCAGTTTTCATTCCAATCTCAAAGAAAAGCAATGCCAAAGAATGCAAAAACCACTGCATAATTGCACTCATCTCACACGCTAGCAGTCATGCTCAGAATTCTCCAAGCTAGGCTTCAACAGTACGTGAACTGTGAACTTCCAGATATTCAAGTTGGATTTAGAAAAGGCAGAGGAACCACAGATTAAATTGTCAACATCTGTTGGATCATCAAAAAAGCAAGAGAGCTCCAGAAAAATATCTACTTCTGCTTTATTGACTATGCTAAAGCCTTTGACTGTGTGGATCACAACAAACTGTGGAAAATGCTTAAAGAGATTGGAATATCAGACCACCTGACCTGCCTCTTGAGAAATCTGTATGCACTTAAGGAAGCAATGGTTAGAACTGGACATGGAACAATAGACTGGTTCCAAATAGAAAAGGAGTATGTCAAGGCTATATATTGTTATCCTCTCTTATTTAACTTATATGCAGAGTACATCATGAGAAACACTGGGCTGGAGGAAGCACAAGCTGGAATCAAGATTGCCGGGAGAAATATCAGTAACCTCAGACATGCAGATGACACCACCCTTATGGCAGAAAGTGAAGAACTAAAGAACCTCTTGATGAAAATGAAAGAGGAGAGTGGAAAATTTGGCTTAACGCTAAACATTAAGAAAACTAAGATCACCGCATCTGGTCCCATCACTTCATGGCAAATATATGGGAAAACAGTGGAAACAATGGCTGACTTTATTTTGGGGGTTTCAAAATCACTGCAGATGGTGGACTGCAGCCATGAAATTAAAATACCCTTACTCCTTGGAAGAAAATTTATGACCAACCTAGACAGTATATTAAAAAGCAGAGACATTACTTTGCCGACAAAGGTCCATCTAGTCAAAGCTATGGTTTTTCCAGTAGCCATGTATGGATGTGAGAGTTGGACTATAATGAAAGCTGAGTGCTGAAGAATTGATGTTTTTGAACTGTGGTGTTGGAAAAGACTCTTGAGATCCCTTGGACTTCAAGGAGATCCAACCAGTTCATCCTAAAGGAGATCAGTCCTGGGTGTTCATTGGAAGGAGTGATGTTGAAGCTGAAACTCCAATACTCTGGCCACCTAATGCAAAGAGCTGACTCATTGGAAAAGACCCTGATGCTGGGAAAGACTGAGGGCAGGAGGAGAAGGGGACGATAGAGGATGAAATGGCTGGATGGCATCACTGACTCAATGGACATGGGATTGTGTAAACTCCTGGAATTGGTGATGGACAGGGAAGACTGGCATGCTACAGTCCATGTTTTGCAAAGAGTCGGACACATCTGAGCAACTGAACTGAACTGAACTGACTGAGAAGTATTACAATTGTACTGAATATAACTGCAATTGAAAAGAATGAGGATTGTAACTTTGAAGGTAAAAAGTCATTTTATACTTCTCTAATTTCCTTCCAAGTTAAATCTTGATTTTAATGTATTATTCCACATCCACAACTAATAATTATGGTTATGCTATTTGATACTGTGTTTGAAATCTGGTCAGGTTTCCTTTTTAAATCTTTTCAGAGTACCCTCTGTCCTTCTCATCTGAAATAGAAGAGTTTTTACATAGTGCTCAGAACAACAAAGGGCAAAAATAGCTTAAAGTACCACTGCATGCTCAGTCGCTCAGTCATATCTGACTCTTTGTGACCCATTGGACTATAGGCTACCAGCCTCTCCATCCATCGGATTCTCCAGGCAAGAATACTGGTGTGGGCTGCCATTTCCTTCTCCATAAAGTACCATTGTATATATACAAATGAACCAGTTAAACCTAAGTATTCATTCAACAAAAATTTTTATTGTTGAATGTCTACTCTGTATTAGACGATTATAAGTAGTTGGAGCTCATCAGTGGCTTCCCTGGTGCCTCAGAGGTTAAAGCATCTGCCTCCAATGCGGGAGACCTCATCAGTAAACAAAACAGACAAAATTTCCCGGCAAACTGAGCGCTGACCACTGACTGAGCAATGCATACTGTTATCAGTCACATCAGCAAGAGCAGATTGGAAGGGGATTCTATTAAACTGGGCTTAGAAAAGAATAAAACACTACAGAATAGGATAAAATAGTTTCAAATCATGAAAATGGTCTTGCATCCAGAATATGGGAAATCTTAAAACTGAATGATGAAACAAATAACCCAATCAAAAATGAGTAAAGGATTTGAATAAACGTTTTGCCAAAGATGGCAAACAGTACTAACTTGCTGGAGCTTTCCTGGTGGCTCAGAAGGTAAAGATTTTACCTGCAATGCAGACCTGGGTTCAATCCCTGAGTCATGAAGATCCCCTGAAGTAGGAGATGGCAACCCACTCCAGTATTCATGCCTGGAGAATTGCATGGGCAACAGAGCTTGGTGGGCTACAGTCCATGGGGTCAAAAAAGCTTCCACTTTCTTTTCATTAACTTCCTGATGATCTTTCAAATGGATTACTCTGGGTCCTTGAGAAAGCAAATTCTCGGTTATAAAACTATCAGGAGGTTTCTTAAAAACATGTACATCACAAAGAATTAGATAAATAATTTGCAGGAACACATTTTTAAAAGTAAATATGTTAAGAAAAGGGAGAAGAAACCTCTAAGGTTAAGCCATCTGAGTTCTGCAAGAGACAGAGTAAGAGGGAAGTCATTGGTTAAGAGTCAGGAAGAAGCATGTCCAAAGTTCAGTCAAGCTGAGGGAGATATTAAGATCAATATACATTATTTATACCAATGTCCACAGAAAGCTATAAGATGACATTATTGTCTTTCCAACTCCTACATGAATCTTCATGATTTTAAGAGATCTGACAAAATCCATAAGTTCATTTATAGTAAACTCAAGATTCAAACTTAGTTCTATTAATGGCAAAGTATTTTTCCCTAAACAGAGTTTTTTGATTAACATAAAACATGACTCTCTCAATTTCTATTTGCTGTTTTCTGTGCCATCTGAATCTAAATTATTAAAAAAAAAAAAAAAATCCGGGTAAAAAAACATGAGACACTAATAGACTCAAAAAACTGTAGAAGTTCCAAGAGAGATTTGAAAGGTTAGGGATCAAAGACCTTGTGTTTTCAAACTGCACATTATCTATGCTGAATCATTATACTAATGAGTTCCCACTGCAGAGCTAGCATTTACAGACATGGGTTTTCATATTACAAATGTAGAGTCAGATTTTCCTAATGCATTTCCTTTTGCTATTAGAAACAGCCTTAACTCATTAAGGCCATAAGGGCATTAAATCCTAAATCTGGCTCTCTTTAAATTGATAACTTTATTAAAAACATGTCTGCCAGGAGAGTTTATTGTAATATGAGATGCTCATACCAACACACATTTTTTCACTGTCGCAGTCCCATTACCTTGGGGGATGTGCTCTACTTTGTCCCTTTTCTGTGTGTGTTATTCTCATTTATCAGTGGACTCTCCAGGACTTCAGTCCTCCTTTCATGCTAATCCGCATAAGGTGCTAGCCTGTCTTACCCAGTGAGGTTCAAGAGTTTACTCTGTTATTAAGGGCCTAACCTTTCTTCAGATGCACTGTTATATGTCAAGCTAATATATAAAGCAAACTAAAACTTAGTATCTCCATTTGGAGGATTTGGACTCAAATATCCCTGTCTGTGACTAGTACCTTTCACTAAAGCCTGAGGCACTTTTGTAAGAATATAATATTCCATGGAAATCATTTGAAAATCAGTTATCTTGTATAATCTCCACATATTCAGATAAATAAACTGAAGGAAAAATGTTAGTATTCCATATCTTGCTTTTTATAAATAGTATAAAATAAATCTTTAATCAAGCTAGTCCTGGTCCTATGCGATTTCCAGGTTTACTACTTCTCAAATTATTAGAGATTCATATAGAGGTAAAATAAAATTTCAAATTGGAATTGTTGAAGTACAAAAATGTGTACCTTCCTCGACTTCACAATCAATTAGTCATTTATTTTATTTCCACATGCAGATGTTTAATATCATATTCATTAAAAATAGAAACATGACATAAAACTGGTGAAACTAATGACACCTTGTCCTTATTTCCAGTACGCCAAATTCCCAGCTTTTGGTTTTCTCAGACTAGTTAGCATTGCTGATTTAACTCTTGGGATCTACTATGACCAATCTAGATAGCATATTCAAAAGCAGAGACATTACTTTGCCAACAAAGGTCCATCTACTCAAGGCTATGGTTTTTCCAGTGGTCACGTATGGATGTGAGAGTTGGACTGTGAAGAAAGCTGAGCGCTGGAGAATTGATGCTTTTGAACTGTGTTGTTGAAGACTCTTGAGAGTCTCTTGGACTGCAAGGAGATCCAACCAGTCCATTCCGAAGGAGATCAGTCCTGGGTGTTCTTTGGAAGGAATGATGCTAAAGCAGAAACTCCAGTACTTTGGCCACCTCATGCGAAGAGTTGACGCATTGGAAAAGACTCTGATGCTGGGAGGGATTGGGGGCAGGAGGAGAAAGGGACGACAGAGGATGAGATGGCTGGATGGCATCACGGACTCGATGGACATGAGTCTGAGTGAACTCCGGGAGTTGGTGATGGACAGGGAGGCCTGGCGTGCTGCAATTCAGTTCAGTTCAGTTCAGTCGCTCAGTCATGTCTGACTCCGTGACCCCATGAATCGCAGCACGCCAGCTCTCCCTATCCATCACCAACACCCGGAGTTCACTCAAACTCACGTCCATCGAGTCGGTGATGCCATCCAGCCATCTCATCCTCTGTTGTCCCCCTCTCCTCCTGCCCCCAATCCCTCCCAGCATCAGGGTCTTTTCCAATGCGTCAACTCTTCGCATGAGGTGGCCAAAGTACTGGAGTTTCAACTTTAGCATCATTCCTTCCAGAGAAATCCCAGGGCTGATCTCCGTCGGAATGGACTGGTTGGATCTCCTTGCAGTCCAAGGGACTCTCAAGAGTCTTCTCCAACACCACAGTTCAAAAGCATCAATTCTTCGGGGCTCAGCCTTCTTCACAGTCCAACTCTCACATCCATACATGACCACTGGAAAAACCATAGATTCACGGGGTCGCAAAGTGTCGGACACGACTGAGTAACTGAACTGAACTGAACTGAATGTCAAGAATAGAATCTCCTACTTGCAAATCTAGAAGATTATGTTATCAGAAAACCTGATTACAAAATTGTTATTTAATTTGTTACTTAGTTATTAATTCAGCTCCTAAAATACTTGGACACTTGATCCTTCCTCTCTCTAGTTTTTTTTTTTTTTTCTTTTTTTGCCCCACTTGCTGACTCTGTTAATTTACAATGTTACACCATTCATTCATCATTATCTCATCTTTATCTATGAAGCAATTTATCTCATCTTTATCAATGAAGTTTTAGGGCTAATAAAGAAAACATTTGGGTCAAAGATATAGCCTTCTAAGCCTATTCTAGGACTTCTGTTCTAAGTCTAGCTTCTTAGTCTAGAGCTTCCAATCTATTTGGAGTCTCCCTTAGTTAGAGTCTCCTGTTGTGGCCCTGTGTTTTTTCTCATTTTCATCAGTTCCTATCTATTCATAACAGCATACTCCTCACTTAATCTTTCATTGTTGGGTAATATTATTCTGATTGTGATGATAGAAATTTCTTTACTTTTAATGTCTAGTCTCTGGNATCTGAAAATTTTAAAATATACTTCTTTTGCATCAAAACATTTTGAAATATTCTCAATAACCGTATCCAAAAACAGTCTATCAATAGATTTACTAGTAAAAGTAAAGTGATTTGTTAAAGCATCTTTCTCAATTATTTTGGGCTTCCCTTTGTGTCTCAGCTGGTAAAGAATCTGCCTGCAATGCCGAAGACCTGGGTTCGACCCTTGGGTTAAGAAGAAGGGAAAGGCTACCCCACTCCAGTATTCTGGCCTGGAGAACTCCATGGACTGTATAGTCCATCATGTCACTCTCATCCTATAGTCCATTTTTACATTCTACAACAGAATAGGTCTGTGATAAGTGCAGTTAATAACTTTAAGGAACAAACTTAGTTTTCACATCTATGCAATATTTTCTGAAAAAGCATCTATAAAATGAGTTTTGCACAATCAAACAATGTATTTTCATGGCTAAGATCTTAAACATTTACAATATAAAATGCTGAGATGGATGTCAAGAATCAGGAATTTGTTCATTATTGGCAGCAATGAATAGGTGGGACACAAGGGATTTTAGAGTGGCTAAACTACTCTAGTTGATACAGTAAAGGAGGACACAAGATATGCATTTACTCAAAATCCATAAAACTATACAACACAAAGAATGATAGCTAATGCAAATTATAGATTTTCATTAAAAACAATGTATTGATATTTATCAATTGTAACAAATGTACCACACCAATGCAAAGTGCTAATAGTAAGGGAAATTGTGGAACTGGGAGAGAGGGACTAAATGAATATTCTCAATATAGTATAGCTATCATTTCTTTCCATTTTGAGCTATATAGATATATAGGTTTGGTGGTGGTGGTTTAGTTGTTAAGTTGTATCCAACTCTTTTGACCCCATGGACTGTAGCCTGCCAGGCTCCTCTGTCCATGGGATTCTCCAGGCAAGAATACTGGAGTGGGTTGCCATTTCCTTCTCCAGGGGATCTTCTCGACCCAGGGATCGAACGCGGCTCTCCTGTATTGCAGGCAGACTCCTTACCGACTGAGCTACAAGGGAAGATAGGTTTATAGATATATAAATACATAGATATTTATGTCACAATAAGATACAAACACGGTTACTTTAAAATCAGTTTGGAATAACAAAAGAACAGGAATAGCTAAAACAATTTTGCAAAAAAGGTATAAGCTAAGAGAAATCAATGGACCCGATTTCAAGGCTCAATATAGAGTGAAAATAATCAAGACCTTGTCCAGGTTGTTTCGAGCAAGGATACAGTGATAAATGGAAACAGATAAACTGGAAACACAGATAAATGAAACAGAATAGAGTACTCAAAATAAACCCAGATAATTATGCCCAATAGTTTTTGGCAAATATGCAAAATAAGTTGAATGCAGAAAATATAATATCTTTAACAAATGGTGCTGGAGCAATCGCACATCCATGGGTGGGGAGAAAAGGAATCCTGAATTAAATTTCCACTCTTACAAAACAACTAACTCAAATGTTTTGGGTCTTAAAGTTATATAAAAATGTATAATTAAAAAATATTCATAGAAAAATTTTACATTCTCGTCTAGAAATAGGGAAGATTCTTAGACTTTACAACAGAACTTTGTTCCATAAAGTGGAAAATTGATGAATCTGACTTCATTAAAATTTAAGTCTTTTGTTCTACAAAAGGCTTTCTCATCAGATTCAGCAATTGCTGACTGGAAGAAAACATTTGCAGATGGCATATTCAACAAAGACTAGTACCTGGAATATATCAGTTCAGTTCAGTCAGTCCTCAAAAATTAACAGTAAGAAAGAAAGAAAGAAAATGAGCAAAAGGCATTATTTAACATTTTACCAAAAAGGATATACAGATAGTAAATACAAGAAAAGTGTATTAAACATTATATTAGGAAAATGTAAATTAAAACCACAGTGAGTTATTAGTGTGCACTTATCAGCATGCTCAAAATATAAATAAAGACATAAGCAAATGCAGGTTATGATGCAGAAAAATGGTATCACATACATGTTTGTCTGGAATCTAAAATGGTGTTCAGTTCAGTTCAGTCTCTCAGTCGTGTCCGACTCTTTGCGACCCCATGAATCGCAGCACGCCAGGCCTCCCTGTCCATCACCATCTCCCGGAGTTTACTCAAACTCACATCCTTTGAGTCGGTGATGCCATCCAGCCATCTCATCCTCTGTCATCTCCTTCTCCTCCTGCCCCAAACCCCTCCTAGCATCAGAGTCTTTTCCAATGAGTCAACTCTTCGCATGAGGTGGCCAAAGTACTGGAGTTTCAGCTTTAGCATCATTCCTTCCAAAGAACACCCAGGGCTGATCTCCTTCAGAGAGGACTGGTTGGATCTCCTTGCAGTCCAAGGGACCCTCAAGAGTCTTCTC
>SJYQ01002121.1:246508-263728 GCA_006410935.1 Redunca redunca | reverse complement strand
AATTTGAATCAACTTTTTCAGAATCATCAACAGTGAGATTAAATACTTTTCCCCATACTAGGTGTTTAATTACCACACAGAAATTTGCCCAGGCATTTATATTTTACAGTTTTTGTTTTCTCACCTAAATTACAGTACTGGACATCATAGGAATATATCATTGAAAATGAAAGGAATGAATTCTAAATTATATAGTCATAAGAAAGTTGGAACTTCTGCTTTTCTACAAAGTCTCCATTCTTCACTATTCTACATGTTTATTAATCTAAATATTTAAAATATTTTCACCAATATTTTGGAATGGTCAGCATGCTTATCAGTAACCAACATTCAGTGCTTTTTAAGTAACTTGCCAGAATAACTGTGATTTTTAAAAATATAGACATCAGTAGTTGGATTTACTTTATAAATATGTGGTTTTGGAGTTATGAATCCAAAGTTTAGTGCAGTACCTTTGGCAGAGGAAAACATTCAATAATTGTTCAAAATCTTTAAAATACATAATATAGCTTACAGTAATTTGAATACACCATTTCTTGTAGTAGACTGGTAGTCCCTTTTGTGCTTTTAAGCAACTGTCTGCTGAGTTTCTACAACATGTTACATATTGTGCTAATTTATCTTTTTGTGGTCCTTTATGTATCAGTCTCTAGCTAATTATTAAATTAGACATAGATTTCATTCTACAGCTTATTCAGATATCATATGAAAATGAGATATTATAGAAAAGACAGAGATGGATTATTTAATTATTTCATGCTGTTTACTTCTTACAAAAGTCTATTAAAAAAAATACTATTAACTGAAATAATCTATAGTCACTTGGTTTTCCCTTCCATGTAAAATGAAATGAATAAAATACAAATTTTTAGCATTATGTCCTTTTAGAAAAAGTCAATGTGTTTATAGCTGCACTCTGTTTCTAAATGCACACTAAGGAATGTTTGTAGCTATTCAGCTCAGTCTTGAAACTTAGAGGATCCTCAGTTTAGCTCAGTTGCTCAGTCGTATCTGACTCTTTGCGATTCAGTGGACTGCAGCACGCAAGGCATCCATGTCCATCACCAACTCCCAGAGTTTACTCAAACTCATGTCCATTGAGTTGGTGATACCATCCAACCATCCTACCCTTTGTCAACTGCTTCTCCTCCTGCTTTCAATCTTTCCCAGCATCAGGGTCTTTTCAAATGAATCAGTTCTTCACATCAGGCGGCCAAAGTATTGGAGTTTCAGCTTCAGTATCATTCCTTCCAGTGGATATTCAGGACTGATTTCCTTGAGAATGGAATGGTTGAATCTCCTTGTAGTCCAAGGGACTCTCAAGAGTCTCCTCCAACACCACAGTTCAAAAGCATCCGTTCTTTGGCACTCAACAATCTTTATGGTCCAACTCTCATATCCATCCATGACTACTGGAGAAACCACAGCTTTGACTAGACATACCTTTGTTGGCAAAGTAATGTCTCTGCTTTTTAATATGCTGTCTAGGTTGGTCATAACTTTTCTTCCAGGGGGTAAGCATCTTTTAATTTCATGGCTGCAATCATCATCTGCGGTGATTTTGGAGCCCAAAATATAAAGGCTGTCACTGTTTCCATTGTTTCCCCACGTATTTCCCATGAAGTGATAGGACCAGATGCCATGATCTAAGTTTTCTGAATGTTGTTTTAAGCCAACTTTTTCACTCTCCTCTTTCCCTTTCATCAAGAGGTTTTCTAGTTTTTCTTCACTTTCTGCCATAAGTGTGGTGTCATTTGCATGTCTGAGGTTACTGCTATTTCTCCTGGCAAACTTGATTCCAGCTGATGCTTCATTCAGCCCAGCATTTCTCATGATGTACTCTGCATATAAGTTAAATAAGCTGGATGACAATATACAGCCTTGACGTATTCCTTTACCTATTTGGAACCAGTCTGTTGTTCCATGTCCAGTTCTAACTGTTGCTTTCTGACCTACATACAGATTTCTCAAGAGGCAGTCAGGTGATCTGGTATTCCCATCTCTTTCAGAATTTTGCAGTTTGTTTGGTCCACACAATCAAAGGCTTTGGCATAGCCAATAGAGCAGAAATAGATGTTTTTCTGGAACTCTCTTGCTTTTTCAATGATTCAACTGATGTTGGCCTTTTGCTCTCTGGTTCCTCTGCCTTTTCTAAATCCAGCTTGAACATCTGGAAGTTCACGATTCACATACTGTTGAAGCGTGGCTTGAAGAATTTTGAGCATTACATCACTAGCATGTGAGATGAGTGCAATTGTGCAGTAGTTTGAACATTCTTTGGCATTGCCTTTCTTTGGGATTGGAATGAACACTGACCTTTTCCAGTCCTCTGGCCACTGCTGATCCTATGGTTACGTTAAATATTTTTCAGACTCTCTTAAAATCAGAAATTATACTATCAGGCTAAAACTATTAGCCCAGTCACCTAAGGGATCAATAAACCAGGTCTTGTGAACTGCAATCAGCTTCTTTACCAGCTGAGCCACAAGGGAAACCCAAGATACCAGAGTGGTAGCCTATCCCTTTTCCAGGTGATCTTCCGGAACCAGTGTTTCCTGCATTCCCGGCAGATTCTTTATCAACTGAACTATCAAGGAAGCCCATAAAGCTGGACATCTTCTTCGTTTCTTTAGAGTTTTCCTGCTAGCCCTCTCTAACTCATTCACTCATAACAAATGTAAGAATCATTTTTGTCCACTGATCATTCCCAATTCACCATCCTTTGACTTTTCTCTGTCTTCCTGCTCATTGGCAAAACTTCTTATTGCAATAACTTCTATGTTTCGAGACCTGTTCTTTCTCTGCTGCTGCTGCTGCTAAGTCACTTCAGTCATGTCTGACTCTGTGCAACTCCATAGATGGCAGCCCATCAGGCTCCGCCGTCCCTGGGATTCTCCAGGCAAGAACACTGGAGTGGGTTGCCGTTTCCTTCTCCAATGTGTGAAAGTGAAAAGTGAAAGTGAAGTAGCTCAGTCGTGTCCAACTCTTTGCAACCCCATGGACTGCAGCCTACCAGGATTCTCCGTCCGTGGGATTTTCCAGGCAAAAGTACTGGAGTGGGTAGCCGTTGCCTTCTCCAGTTCTCTCTCTAGAGAGCTCTTTACCCAGACTTCCATGGAAACTATTCATTAATCCAGATTATTCCCAGTGCAGTTTTTATCCTGCTTCAAAGGGCCTCTTTTGCATCTTGGGTTAAGAGTCAGACACTATTATTCTGTTTTCCCATTGGCAGAAAACTCATTTAATGTTTCCCAGCTGGTCCCATGGAATAATCCATCATTCAGCTTGAGATGAAGTTAAGTCTTTCTTCCTTAATATGGAGGGAGAGAAAGAATTGAAGTTCACAGCACAGAAATACATTTCCTTAAAGAATTTTCTCCCTGACATTTGTTTTAATCATTTTTTATTCTTAAANGTTTTACATTTCAAATTTTGTATATAAATGTAGATATTTGTTAAATTTTATTTTGACCTTCCTCTCATTTTAATTAATTTTATTTTCATCGAGAGCATTTGATAGTTCTTTCCTAAATTCATAATTATTATCTCATGCTTAAGTGAGGAAAACAAATTCTTTCTATTTCTAATGTTTCATTGATGAAGGTGATGTTCTTTATATGTTTTTCAATGAACACAATTAGATGAGTAATCAAGAGAATTTAATCCATTTCAGTTGGGAAATATTTGTTCAGAGAGTAAAGAAAGGAATTGGGAAGCACTCTTGTCTTCCTCAGATTTATTTTCATGGAACAAATCCTAAAACAGACTACAGAATCTGAAGCACAGAAGTGCTTTTTAATGTGGGTTGTACTTTTATTTCCTCTTTCACTGAATACTTTACTGCTCTTCAGATACCCAAGCAAGGAACTAGTTGTGATCTTGTTAGATTCTTTTCTCTTATATCTATGAATTTTAATAAATTCACTGGATTTACTAAGACTGGATTTTACTTTTAATACATTTTTTGTGACCTTAATTGCTGCAGTATTGATAATCCACTAATTATTTTCCCATGTCCAGACTAACCACTCCTGACTTCATTTACCTTACATCACAGAACCTTATAAAACGTAAATCTGAGCATATCTTGCCCCTGTTAAGATCGTTAAAAATAACCTTCTAAGGAGATCTTCTTCCTGTAATCTTATCCTGCTGAAACCCATTATTTACATTACAATTAAATTGGTATTTATATTCTACAAATCTGATATTATAATTTCCTTGCTTATGATAAAACATTGTTTTAAGTTCAGTTCTTCTGGGTTCCTGAAATATCTGAGAGATAGTTTTTCCTGGAATACCATCAGTTAATGACAGTAAAATGAGTTGAAAGAGCTGTTCAATAAATATCTATTAAAATCAATTGAACTAAACCACTTGACAGAGAAAGGAATTATCATTGATGATCTTAGCATTTTACTTTTTAAGGCTACTATTATTTATAAGATTTCAAATTATATTTTCTGTCATTGTTAGTAATAATAATCACAGTTCTTTATCACAGATTGCAAGCAATATTGTATGATTAATAATATATATGTGCCAAGTCACTTCAGTCATATTCGACTCTTTGTGACCCTATGGGCTATAGCCCACTAAGCTCCTTTGTCCAAGGGATTCTCCAGAAAGAATATTGGAGTGGGCTGCCATGCCCTCCTCCAGGGGATCTTCCTCACCCAAGGATAGAACCCACATCTCTTTGTGTCCCTTTCATTGGCAAGCGGGTTCTTTACCACTAGTGTCACCTGGAAAGCCCACAATAAAATATATAAATAGATATTTTTACATCGTTAAATACTTTCCGTGGATATATTTAACACTCTAATCCTCAGTAATCATTTTTTTTTATGCTTATTCCCAAATTTGCTGAGGCTCAATGAAGAAGAATGCCAAAAGGCATCTCCATAAAGACGATCTCTAGATCAGGACATCATAGTCAGATTGTTCTAAAATCATTTCACTGAAATTTTTCCTCCTGCTGAGTTTTTAATTTATGAATGAAAATATTACTCACCCTATTACCCAAACCAGATGTCTCAGCATAATGTTAACTAGACTACTAAAACATGAATCTAAGTGAGTTTTCTTCCTTTAATTGTATCCTCCTAAAACTCACTATTGCAATTCAATTGGTTTCTGTGTTTTACAATTCTGATACTATAATTTGCTTACAGTAAAGCAATCACTGATCACATGAATTCTAATAGTCCAATTGCTGGACAGTAGACTATTTTATGGCATCAGTCTAACTTAGAATCAAGGTCTGGGTCTTGCACTTGTGTGACTTTTGAAAATTACTTACCAACCAGTGTCACAGTTTGCTTATCTCCGAAATGGGGTAATGCTACAGTACAATTAAAATATAAAGTACATAGCATAGTGTTTTGTAATAATAAATGTTAGGGAAAAGTTAGTGGTAGTGGTATGTGTTACAGTTTTATGTTAAAATGCATTAGGTTATCAACTTTTCTCTTCTGTTTGATGACCAAAGACTTGACTATCTACCTTTAATGAACTTGGAGCAATCATAACTTTTATAAACATTGTCATTTTCTATAGGCATATAGTACAGCATATAGTAAGTCCGTCTAGTCAAGGCTATGGTTTTTCCAGTAGTCATGTATGGATGTGAGAGTTGGACTGTGAAGAAGGCTGAGAGCCAAATAACTGATGCTTTTGAACTGTGGTGTTGGAGAAGACTCTTGAGAGTCCCTTGGACTGCAAGGAGATCCAACCAGTCCATTCTGAAGGAGATCAACCCTGGGATTTCTTTGGAAGGAATGATGTTAAAGCTGAAACTCCAGTACTTTGGCCACATCATGCAAAGAGTTGATTCATTGGAAAAGACTTTGATGCTGGGAGGGATTGGGGGCAGGAGAAGAAGGGGACGACAGAAGATGAGATGGCTGGATGGCATCACTGACTCAATGGAAGCAAGTCTGGGTGAACTCTGGGAGTTGGTGATGGACAGGGAGGCCTGGCATGCTGCAATTCATGGGGTCGCAAAGAGTCAGACATGGCTGAGACACTGAACTGAAGGCATTATTCAAAAAACTTACTGAGAGCGTGAAATGAAATATTGTATGTGAAATTCCTATATAGAAAATGTGGTAGCCTCACATGTATCATGAATATGAGCTTTTATACCTTCCTTTTTTTTTTTTTAAATTGTTGCTTGACCCATGAACTAGGACAATCAACTCATCATTGTGAATTCTAATATATTTATCTGTAAATGGAAATAGGAGTATTTCCTATTTAATGAAACAATACATGTACTATATCAATTACCAGGACAAACTGTATTTTAAAATCTATACCATCACTTAAAAAAAAAAAGGCAGAAATAAATGAAAAAAATTACTTAGAAAATATAAGAAAAGTATCTCATATACCCTATAAAGTAAATCAAAGTAATTTTCTTAGGCAGTAATGTTTGTACTAAGATGAAACTTATACAATTAGAGTATTAAGGAAAGTAGTGGGGCTTCCCTGGTAGCTCTGCAATGCAAGAGATCCTGGTTCAATTCCCGGGTGGGGAAGATCCCCTGGGGGAGGGATAGGCTAATCACCTCAGTACTCATGAGCTTTTTCTGGTGGATCAGACAGTAGAGAATCCGCTTGCAATGCTGGACACCGGGTTCCATCCCAGAGTTGGGAAGATCCCCTGGAGGAGGGCATGGCAAACCACTTCATTATTCTTGCTTGGAAAATCCCATGCACAGAGGAGCCTGTATAGGCTACAGTCTGTGGGGTTGCAAAGAGTTGGACATGGCTGAGCAACTAAGCACAGAACAGAGCAGTGATCTGTTTAAACTATACCTAGGGAAAAAAAAGCCTAATAAAAAATATTTGTTTAAGGGACAAGTGCATGTAATATTCTTTTAACCATTACATTCTGGCTTTTATGAACTTTACTTGGATAAAAGCCTTCACTTTTATAATAAGGAATAGAGCATGGTATTTCCCCCCTTGGTTCTGTATATTAAGTGTACAATAATGGGAGCAATTTCCTCTATCACATAAAGATCATTGTAAATTATCTTTTCAAAGTTCAATGTCTTGGAAAGTGTTTCTTACTAAAATAAAACAAAGTAAATTTGGCATCATCTATTTCTTCAGGCTTTTTTCTTTCTCAACAACTAATGCCAAGGGAGAGTTTTAGTATTTCCTTCAAAAATGAAATAGCTTGCTAAATTGCTTTCTAGGCACTAAGTCAAAATTCCTTTAGATATGAATTATGTGAAAAGCATAAGAGCTTTCTTGAAAATTATGTGTGTTGTAAGCATTTTTATAAGAGGAAGCTTTGATTAATACAGGAAACTTAATGCTCCTTGACAATTTGTCTTGTCATATGAGTCTAATAGTCCTCAAACATATGTTTGAATTACAGATGACCCCTGACTTAATGATTTTTGGACTACACAATGAGGCAAAAGTGATATGTACATAGTAAAAATCATACATCAGATTTTGAATTTGGATTTTTTCCTCACCTGCTAATATGTCATAGATACTCTCTCTTGATTTTGCGCAGCAGAGAGCCACAGTTCTAAGGCAGTCTTGTGATCACAAGGGTAAAAAACTGATACACTTTAAATGATCCTCTTTTTTACTTTTAGTACAGTATTCAAAAACTTCCATAGATATTTGACACTTTACAATAAAATAGTCTTTTAATTAAATGATATTTCCCAACTGTAGGCTAATTTATGTATTTTGCACACACTTGAGATAAACTAGGGCTTCCCTGGTGACTCAGATGGTAAAGAATCTTCCTGCAATGTGGGATACGTGGGTCTGATCCCTGGGTTGGGAAGATCCCCTGGAGGAGGGCTTGTCAACCCATTCCAGTATTCTTGCCTGGAGAAGTCTGACAGGCTACAGTCCATGGGGTTGCAAAAGGTTGGACACAACTGAGCAACTAAGCACAGTAAGGTAAACTAGCCTAAGTTATGACATTCTGTAAGTTAGGTGAAATAAGTGGATTTTGGACTTAAGAAACTTTTAACTTATAATGAGTTTATAAAAATTTAACTCCATTGTAAGTTGAGGAAGATCAATATAAAAAATTCAGAGTTCAACAAATAGAGAAACAACAAATGCTCAAGATAATCTTGAAAGTGATTATAGAGATAATCATATGGCTTTTATTTTTCAATTAGTTAATGTGGTGTATTATATTGACTTGTGGATATTGAAGAATCCTTGCATTCCTGGGATAAAGCTCACTTGGTCATGATGTATGATCTTTTTAATGTGTTGTTGGATTCTGTTTGCTAAACTTTTTTTTAAGGATTTTTGCATCTATGTTGATCAGTGATATTGGCCTGTATTTTTCTTTTTTTGTGGCATCTTTGTCAGGTTTTGGTATTAGGGTGATGGTGGCCTCATAGAATGAGTTTGGAAGTTTACCTTCCTCTGCAATTTTTGGAAGAGTTTGAATAGGACAGGTGTTAGCTCTTCTCTAAATTTTAGGTAGAATTCAGCTGTGAAGCTGTCTGGTCCTGGGCTTTTGTTTGCTGGAAGATTTCTGATTACAGTGTGGATTTCTGTGCTTGTAATGGGTCTGTTAAGATTTTCTATTTCTTCCTGGTTCAGTTTGGAAAGTTGTACTTTTCTAAGAATTTGTTCATTTCTTCCAAGTTGTCCATTTTTTTGGCATTTGGTGCTGATAGTAGTCTCTTATGATCCTTTGTATTTCTGTGTTGTCTGTTGTGATCTCTCCATTTTCATTTCTAATTTTAACATCCATTTATGATTTAAAAAAAAAAAAACTCTCCAGAAAGCAGGAATAGAAGGAACATACCTCAACATAATAAAAGCTATATATGACAAACACACAGCAAACATTATTTTCAATGGTGAAAAATTGAAAGCATTTTCCCTAAAGTCAGTGACAAGACAAGGGTGCCACTCTCACCACTACTATTCAACATAATTTTGGAAGTTTTGGCCACAGCAATCAGAGCAGAAAAAGAAATAAGGAATCCAAATTGGAAAAGAAGAAGTAAGAGTCTCACTGTTTGCAGATGACATAATCCTCTATATAGAAAACCCTAAAGACTCCACCAGAAAATTACTAGAGCTAATCAATGAATATAGTAAAGTTGCAGGATATAAAATCAACACACAGAAATTCCTTGGATTCCTGTACACTAATAATGAGAAAATATAAACAGAAATTAGGGAAATAATTCCATTCACCATTGCAACAAAAAGAATAAAATACTTAAGAATATATCTACCTAAAGAAACAAAAAACCTATATATAGAAAACTATAAAACACTGGTGAAAGAAATCAAAGAGGACACTAATAGATGGAGAAATATAGCATTTTCATAGATCAGAAGAATCAATATAGTGAAAATGAGTGTACAACTCAAAGCTATCTATAGATTCAATGCAATCCCTATCAAGCTACCAAAGGTATTTTTCACAGAGCTAAAACAAATAATTTCACAATTTGTATGGAAATACAAAAAAACCTTGATAGCCAAAGCAATCTTGAGAAAGAAGAATAGAACTGGACAAACCAACCTGCCTTACTTTAGACTCTACTACAAAGCCACAGTCATCAAGACAGGATGGTACTGGCATAAAGACAGAAATATATATCAATGGAATGAAATAGAAAACCTAGAGATAAATCCATGCACCTATGGACACCTTATCTTTGACAAAGGAGGCAAGAATATACAATAGAGAAAAGACAATCTCTTTAACAAGTGGTGCAGGAAAAACTGGTCAACCACTTGTAAAAGAATGAAACTAGAACACTTTTTAATGCCATACACAAAAATAAACTCAAAATGGATTAAAGATTTAAACGTAAGACAAGAAACTATAAATTCCGAGAGGAGACCATAGGCAAAACACTCTCCAACACAAATCACAGCAGGATCCTCTATGACCCACCTCCCAGAATATTGGAAATAAAAGCAAAAATAAACAAATGGGACCTAATTAAAATTAAAAGCTTCTTCACAACAAAGAAACTATAAGCAAAGTGAAAAGACAGCCTTCAGAATGGGAGAAAATAATAGCAAATGAAGCAACTGAAAAACAACTAATCTCAAAAATATACAAGCAACTCCTGCAGTTCAATCAAAGGAAAATAAATGACTCAATCAAAAAATGGGCCAAAGAACTAAATAGACGTTTCTCCAAAGAAGACATACAGATGGCTAACAAACGTATGAAAATATGCTCAACATCTCTCATTATCAGAGAAATGCAAATCAAAACCACAATGAGGTACCATTTCATGTCAGTCAGAATGACTGCTATCCAAAAGTTTACAAGTAATAAATGTTGGAGAGGGTGTGGAGAAAAGGGAACCCTCTTAACACTGTTAGTGGGAATGCAAACTAGTACAGCCACTATGGAGAACAGTGTGGAGATTCCTTAAAAATCTGGAAATAGAACTGCCATATGACCCAGCAATCCCACTTCTGGGCATACATACTGAGGAAACCAGAATTGAAAGAGACATGTGTGCCCCAATGCTCATCACAGCACTGCTTACAATAGCCAAGACATTGAGGCAATCTACATGTCCATCAGCAGATGAATGGATAAGAAAGCTGTGGTACATATACATAACAGAGTATTACTAAGCCATTAAAAAGAATATATTTGAATCAGTTCTAATGAGGTAGATGAAACTGGAGCCTATTATACAGAGTGAAGCAAGCCAGAAAGAAAAACACCAATACAGTATACTAACGTATATATATGGAATTTAGAATGATGGTAATGATAATCCTATGTAAGAGACAGCAAAAGAGACACAGATGTACAGAACAGTCTTTTGTACTCTGAGAGAGAGTGAGAGGATGGGATGATTTGGGAGAATGACATTGAAACATGTATATTATCATATGTGAAATGAATTGCCAGTCCAGTTTCGATGCATGATACAGGATGCTCGGGGTTGGTGCACCACGATGACCCAGAGGGATGGGATGGGGAGGGAGGTGGAAGGGGGGTTCAGGATGGGGAACACATGTACACCCATGGAGGATTCATGTCAATGTATGGCAAAACCAATACAATAGTGTAAAGTAATTAGCCTCCAATTAAAATAAATAAATTTATATTTTTAAAAAAGGTAATTATGAAATTTTACAAATTATAACTTTAGAATCACAAAGCAGTAAGATATTTTGAATCTTCAGTGTGCATACCCTCTTGTACAAATCTATATCATATTTGTGCATTAGTCAGGATTGCTTAATTCTATACATGACTGTTCAGTATTTTCTCAATTTGAGAAATCCAAAATTATTGAGTGACAGTCTTAATGTTTTCCTATATATGAAAGTCTCTTGAAAAAGAATGTCCAAATAATTGAACTTTGAACTGTAGCACACAGAAATACATTTTAGGAATTAAGCTATTTGGGGGCTATAGACTGTTTGGATTAGAATAATCAAGAAACAATATCCAGGAAGTCCTAACACCACACACTTTCCCCTAGCCATTTAGCAGGAACAGAAAGAAGCCATGGTAATAAAGATTTTACATTAAAGAAGTATTACATTTGTTATTTTTTTATTCAAGAACAAAAGATATCAGAGAATTTTCTTTTTAGATAATCATGTGATTGATGTGAATAAATATTTAGTTGGCACATATAAACAGGTATTCTTCCAATTTACAAGACAACAAGACCAGGAGATGACTGTGGCTCAGATCATGAACTCCTTATTACCAAATTCAGACTTAAATTGAAGAAAGTAGGGAAAACCGCTAGACCATTCAGGTATGACCTAAATCAAATCCCTTATGATTATACAGTGGAAGTGAGAAATAGATTTAAAGGCCTAGATTTGATAGATAGAGTGCCTGATGAACTATGGAATGAGGTTCATGACATTGTACAGGAGACAAGGGTCAAGACCATCACCATGGAAAAGAAATGCAAAAAAACAAAATGGCTGTCTGGGGAGGCCTTACAAATAGCTGTGAAAAGAAGAGAGGCAAAAAGTAAAGGAGAAAAGGAAAGATATAAATATCTGAATGCACAGTTCCAAAGAACAGCAAGAAGAGATAAGAAAGCCTTCTTCAGCAATCAGTGCAAAGAAATACAGGAAAAGAACAGAATGGGAAAGACTAGAAATCTCTTCAAGAAAACTAGAGACACCAAGGGAATATTTCATGCAAAAATGGGCTCAATAAAGGATAGAAATGGTAGGGACCTAACAGAAGCAGAAGATATTAAGAAGAGGTGGCAAGAATACACAGATTAACTGTACAAAAAAGATCTGCATGACCCAGATAATCACGATAGTGTGATCATTCATCTAGAGCCAGACATCTCGGAATGTGAAACCAAGTGGGCCTTAGAAAGCATCACTATGGACAAAGCTAGTGGAGGTGATGGAATTCCTATTGAGCTATTTCAAATCCTGAAAGGTGATGCTGTGAAAGTGCTGCACTCAATACACCACCAAATTTGGAAAACTCAGCAGTGGCCACAGGACTGGAAAAGGTCAGTTTTCTTTTCAATCCCAAAGAAAGGCAGTGCCAAAGAATGCTCAAACTACCGCACAATTGCACTCATCTCACATGCTAGTAAAGTAATGCTCAAAATTCTCCAAGCCAGGCTTCAGCAGTACTTGAACCGTGAACTTCCACATGTTCAAGCTGGTTTTAGGAAAGGCAGAGGAGCCAGAGATCAAATTGCCAACATCCACTGGATCACGGAAAAAGCAAAAGAGTTCCAGAAAAACATCTATTTCATCTATTAGCTATGCCAAAGCATTTGACTGTGTGCATCACAAGAAACTGTGGAAAATTCTGAGAGAGATGGGAATACCAGACCACCTGACCTGCCTCTTGAGAAATCTGTATGCAGGTCATGTAGCAACAATTAGAACTGGACATGGAACAACAGACTGGTTCCAAATAGGAAAAGGAGTACGTCAAGGCTGTATATTGTCAGCCTGCTTATTTAACTTATATGCAGAGTACATCATGAGAAACGCTGGACTGGAAGAAACAAAAGCTGGAATCAAGATTGCCGGGAGAAATATCAATAACCTCAGAAATGCAGACGACACCACCCTTATGGTAGAAAGTGAAGAGGAACTAAAAAGCCTCTTGATGAAAGTGAAAGAAGAGAGTGAAAAAGTTGGCTTAAAGCTCAAAATTCAGAAAACGAAGATCATGGTATCTGGTCCCATCACTTCATGGGAAATAGATGGGGAAACAGTGCAAACAGTGTCAGACTATTTTTTGGGGCTCCAAAATCACTGCAGATGGTGAATGCAGCCATGAAATTAAAAGACACTTACTCCTTGGAAGAAAAGTTATGACCAACCTAGATAGCATTTTTAAAAGCAGTGACATTACTTTGCAGACTAATGTCTGTCTAGTCAAGGCTATGGTTTTTCCTGTGGTCATGTATGGATGTGAGAGTTGGACTGTGAAGAAGGCTGAGCGCCACAGAATTGATGCTTTTGAACTGTGGTATTGGAGAAGACTCTTGAGAGTCCCTTGGACCGCAAGGAGACCCAACCAGTCCATTCTGAAGGAAATCAACCCTGGGATTTCTTTGGAAGGAATGATGCTGAAGCTGAAACTCCAGTACTTTGGGCACCTCATGCGAAGAGTTGACTCATTGGAAAAGACTCTGATGCTGGAAGGGATTGGGGGCAGGAGGAGAAGGGGACGACAGAGGATGAGATGGCTGGATGGCATCACTGACTCAATGGCCGTGAGTCTGAGTGAACTCCGGGAGTTGGTGATGGACAGGGAGGCCGGGCGTGCTGCGATTTATGGGGTCGCAAAGAGTCAGACATGACTGAGCGACTGAACTGAAGTGAGGTACTATATATAACATGTGTGTATATTATATTGATCTTTCCCTGGCCAAAAGCTACTTCTCATTTAACTTTTCTCATTCCACTTAATAACAGCTCAGCCCTCTTAGTTGCTCAAATTAGAAGACTAGTGTCTATTTGACCCCTCTCTTTCTCTCTCTTTTTTTTTTTTGCATTTTGTCAAGAAAATTTTTTAATTAATTAATTAATTTCTGTAAGCATATTTCATTAGCTGTGTTTCTTAAACATTTTATGAATCTGAAAACTTTCTCTACTCCTCTCAATGTCCTTTAGTTCACCATCTGAGGTACATGTGTGAATATATACACATACTTGTAACCAGCATAGTTCGATAATCTCTTCTGTTTCTTTTCAGTCAGTCAAAGGCCACCAGATGATTCTATTAAAATATTAGTTAGATTATTTGACACAACTGCTCAAAATCTTGCAATGGGTCCCCAAACTTCTAGGAGTAAGAGTCAAAGTCCTTACCATAGTTTAATGGTTCATAGCTTTTGGCCTCATCTCTACTACTTTCCCTCTTGCTCTCACCAGTCCTACAGCCCTCTCTGAAATTCCTTGAACAAGCAAGCCACAGTACCACCCAGTGGTCTTTGTACTTCTCTTCCTGGGGAAAGGCATTGTTTTTTTGCTTTTGGTTCAATAGGAAGTTAAATTTTGGAAAGTCATGGCTGTGGACAGTGGTCCTATCCTTTTATTGAAAATAATTTCCTTCAGATTTTCCTAGCCTTTCCTGGTATAATTTTTACAATACATATTATATGTTATTTTTCTCTGTGATATGTGCAATTTGGGGGTTTATTTTCTGACTCTCAAATAGAATGTAAGTTGCATAAAAAAAGGAATATTTATTTGTTTGCTTATTTATGTGTGTTGCAGTGCCTAGGGTTCTTGGCAAATAGTAGGTGTTCAATGGATATTTTTGGTTGGATGAATTAATGATTGAATAAGTAGAGATGGCATTTCCTAAGTTATCTACATTTCATATCACTGTTTCTAACCTTTCAATAAGAAAGTAAGAGGTCTAATGCCTAATAGATTCTTTTTTTTTTTTTTTTTTCCTTTCGAAGAAACTTTATCTTTGTGATGTTTGTAAGATTTTTCTTTCTGGTTCATTTAATCCCCATCTAACATTGAATTTGATAAGTTGTTTCAACAGCTGTGAAATAGATTTTTAGTCACAGAGTTACTTTTTTTTTTTTTTTTTTAAACATACTGTTTTGCCTTCTCCTATTCCCTATTTTGGGAATACCAGGTGGCTCAGCGGTAAAGAATCCATCTGCCAATTCAGGAGCCCTGAGAGTTCCAGGTTCAATCCCTGGGCCAGAAAGATCCCCTGGATAAGGAAATGTTAATCCATTCCAGTATTCTTGCCTGGAAAATACCATGTACAGAGGAGCCTGGTGGGCAACAGGTCATGAGGTCACAAAGAGTCAGGCAAAACTGAGTGACGGAGTACACATGCATCCCCTATCTTACTCAGAAATTTCTGTTGCTCACTTGCTAGAGAACTCTGTTACTGCTAGTGTTTACTATTTCTGTACGTGTATTTTTCTGCATTTATGTCTTTGTTGAACTCTTGAATCAATAGAAACCTGACCCAGCAGTGTGAGGCTGATTTTGATCTTTCCCTCAATTATTTCACACATCACTGCTGGGCAAGCTAAACTCAGTACCAGTATTTTCAAGTGTCTTTCTTGGAACTCCTACAGCGGATGAAGCTCCATGGAAATTCTGATCTTGACTCCCACAGAGTCTTGCATTCTCACATGAGCTCAGTAACTCACAGTCTCAACAGTACTTCAGCTCAGAGGAATCAAATAAGTGAAGCTGAGGTTAGACAGAAAAACTACATTGAGTCCCCTTATTCCCAGAGATTATATTTCCATGAATGTTTTTAACAGAGAACTTCATGATTAAATACTTCTCTCCAGTATTAAATAAAATCAGAAATAAATTCAAACTTGGTCTGACTGTTCTGATTCATCCTTCGTTTTCACACAGTTCACTACCCATGATTCACATATTTTCAGCCATGGCATCAACATAAATGTCAAGTAGCTTTTTCCTTGCCAAACAATTAATGCATCCAAATAATGAAAACCCTTTTGAGATATTTTGCATGATCTTGTCTAACACGATTAATCTGACATCCATTTTCATTTAAAATATAAGTTGGCAATAATAATCACTCTGGATGGCAATATGGTATATTATGATACATTTCTTACTATAATTAATATTTGTGATTATATAACATTAAAGTCCTAAATATCATCATTCTTTTCTAAGATTACTATCAATGGCATTATGCCAGACATTTATTATTCTGCATTATTTTGTCATTGTTATGGTGAAAGAATATTATGCTGAGAAGAATGGAGAAGGAAACTGCAGAAATTTAAGTTACAGATATTATACTGAGGGTGTGGGTCACTCCAGTGATACACACAATTGATGCTAATTTTTGAGAGAACTGAGTAATGCTAATATATAGAAGACATGGTAGAAACAAAATATTCTCTTATTATTGATCAGAAAAAAAATTTTGAGATCTAGAGTTTTCTACCTTTACCTTAAAAATGCCATTGCACATTTTTCCTTTCTCATTATGTTTACATATTAAATATTAACATATAATAAATAATTATAAAAGTGTTAAGATAATCAGGGAAATTAATTTTAATTGACATACTCAGCTTTTGAGTTATGGTGCTGGAGAAGACTCTTGAGAGTCCCATGGACTGCAAGGAGATAAAACTAGTCAATCCTGAAGTAAACAAGTCTGGAATATTCATTGGAAAGACTGATGCTGAAGCTGAAATTCCAATACTTTGGCCGCCTAATGCAAAGAACTGACCCATTGGAAAAGACCCTGATGCTGGGAAAGATTGAAGGCAGGAGGAGAAGGGAATGACAGAGGATGAGATGGTTAGATAACATCACCAACTCAACAGACATGAATTTGAGCAAACTACTGGAGATAGTGGAGGACAGAGGAGCCTGGCTGTGGTCCATGGGGTCACAGAGTCATACCTCATTTGAGGTGGAAGGTTGAAATAGCATTTAATCCTTTCAGCTCACCATTTTGAGTTTTCTTGCGATTGATACTGAAAGTGTTTGCCATTCACACTGGCAACAGACTTGTTTGAAATCATTTATATTTGTTCACCACCTTTTTGTGTATCATTATTATTATTTTAATTATTCATGAGGTACTGTAATACTGATACCTTTCTTCTGGAAATCTCGAGCTTTGAGAAGCAGTATTTTTCAATAGCCTATTCAAAGTGTAATAAGCATGCAGCATGATTTCTACTGTATCTTTAATATTGAGGAATGATAATATAAACATAATAAATAGGCTTC
>SJYQ01002121.1:217168-229098 GCA_006410935.1 Redunca redunca | reverse complement strand
ATGTCTTTGTATTTAGCATTTATATACATTTACATTATTCTGTAAGCAAATATTCGGTATCTAGAATATAGATGATTATTGTTTACTTCTGGCCAAAAATTACGTTGATTCCTCATGTTCAATTTTCACCTTCTGGGGGATGCAGTGAGAGCCAGTTTATGGTACAGCAGGCAAGGAATCCAGAAAATATCAATCTGGGTGGCCAAAGTGGAGAAGGATCCCTGTGCCTCCTACCCACATCTTCGGAGAGATAGAAACTTTTTTTTTTTCCTGCTAAAAACTAATTCTCATAGATAACATGAATCTCCCTGGGACCTTATCATTCAGAACGTAAATAAATGTCTCCAGTTAAGCATCTTACCTGAGTTTGGAGGATGACTGTTTCAGAGGTTTGTAAAGTATTGAGCTTCTGTTAATGATCAAGTTCAATTCTAATCACACAGTTGAAGATGGAGAAATGACCACAGGGTGGATCCATTATAGAGTGGATTCACCATGAGAGGACCTGGTTCAGTACTCTACTTGTTACATATGCCCCATTTCTCCCCAATCAGATGGAATGGGGGGCATGATGTAATGATACTGCAGATTCTCGCATATAATATAAGAGGTGGGCACCATTTTCAGCAGTTCTATAGGTGTGTAAATATTCTCTTTACCACAGTATTTCATTATCTGAACAAATGGTTGTAGTTCCCTTAGAGGAAAGGCTTGGGAAATTATTTCCATGCTTATTGCAGAGGCTTTCCTCAAGGGAATCTGATTTCTCCTTTAGCTGATGAGTTCTGGGTGTGAAAACTGGCTAAGGTCTAGAAATTAGGCTTGAGGGTCTTGGATTTTCATTAGGGCATCTATTTTGGCCTCCTGTCTATCCTTCCTTAATATCTGTCAGCTGCTTAACTTGAAAAATACCTTTGGTGGCTATTTTTTTTTCCCTTTAGATGTACTTATTTGATAGTCATCTTCAGAAGCTTTTGAAACAGCCTTCCTGCCTTCTCGCTGGTTGACACTCTGACTTTGCTATTTGTTTGTTTTTGAACTTACTTTGTTTCAAATTGTTAAACCTTATTCCCTGGCCTCCATAAGTCTGGGGTTCTATCAACACCACTGTTCTAATATACCCTGATTACCGAATAGTATCTTCTTCCCTCCGCCCCAGCCCACAGATAGCAGCCATCTTTGAGGGTCTCAACAGTGTCTATGTGTGTTCCTCACCAGTGTGCTCCTTTTCATTTAATAAAGTGAGGATTCTTCTTCCTGAATACATTGTGTTCAGGTATATTCAGGGTGACATATTAATAACATTTTCAGTGTAGCATGCCTACTTCTCTACACCTGTGGTTTCTCCCTTTACCATCTGCCATGCCAGTCACAAATGCCTGGTCAAGAATTTCTATTTTACTTACAGCCATTCTTTTCCATGCTTCCAAGAGCCAAATAAAAATAACACATTAGTCCTTTCCAGGTTTTACTTCATATATATGGGACAACAGTCTCATTTCAAAAAGTTCTACTTTTCCAACATAATAGTCCCTTTCATTCAATTTACTTGGATCCTTGGGATCTCAACGCTCTCCTGACTTCTGTTGGCTAAATACTAAAGTGTCATCAAAATATAGCTTCTTTTCTCCTCAGTAGGACCAGCATATCCCTGTCCATATCATATTGTGACTTGACCTTAGTTGTTGATTTGGCAACCAGGGGATAGGAGGTTAGGGATGATCCTGAGGAGGGCATGTTGGCATTCAAGGAAGAAGCTCATCAAATTAGGGACACAGAGCATTTCTGCTTGTCCAGAGAATACAGGAAAATCTTGGGTTCCACCCCAACTCAGAGTCCCATTATTTCTCAACAAGCATCATGATCTACTAAAAATTCAGCCTTTACTTACATTCTTCTACCCATGTACTTAATTCCTATTTCTAAGACTGAGTTTGTTTGCATCGCCCTCCAACTAATTGAGATGAAAATTTATTTTAAAAATGTCCAAGGAAACCCTTGCCTCTCCAATTTGGCTTTAATCTGGTAATTATCTTCAGCCATATATTGTCTTTCCCATTTGAATAATAATACTCAACAATACTCAGCAATAACTATCAGATATGATTGTTTTTAGCAATACTACACTAAACTACTCATATNGTTTATTGTGGCTTTTAAATTGTTTCAACTTAGGACTCAACTGTTTTCCTGACCTCTTCTTCTTGTATGTTTCTACTTAAAATCAGTCACAAGAGACATTTTTTTGTGTGTAAGATTTGAAGGGAAGAAATGAAATGTAATCTTCTTTGTTGCTATTGTTTTACTTTCAGAAGTTCAATGAAGGTGCTTTAGTAACACACATGTCGCTTATCTATGGCTAACCTTATTGGCATAGGACAGCATTCATGCCTTTACGTGCTCCAACTTAACCTGATCTTTTTTGGGTTCTCTGATTCCTAGACCAGGTGTGTGTTATGTTCTGCGACAAAGGATGCCGGCTCCCTCTATGGAAAATTCACATCACCAAGAGTTGAGGGAGAGGTAACTGGCATGTGTTGTGTTCCTATGTCCTTCTGAGTTTCCACTCTCATCTGTCTTCCTAAGTGCCTGCCCTGTGGACATCAAGGTCCATGTCAGATATAAACATAACAGCTTTCAGAGGCAATTGTGTACAATAAAATCCCTGTAGCACTTTTTTTTTTTTTAATCTGTAACTTCTAGTCTTCCTGGAGCACTGATAAAGTGCTCATCAGTGCATTATTACATTTTAGTTTACAACAATAAAACTTTCAAAAGTGTCATTACTCAACAGTGACATTACTAGAGATCACCACAGGCTCTTAGTGATGAGTTCCCACTTTGTATTTACCAGTAGCAGGGATTGAGTCCTCAAATCCCGCTGTCAAATCTGCTTCATTATGCAACTCATGGCACCCATTGTCTCAAGTTAGGTTTCCTTAGAAACAGACTTTGAGCCAGAAAGTTGCTTGAAAGGAATTTAATCAAGAGTGTTTACGAGAACGTCACTACAAGGGAATCAAGATTGAGCAGAAGAAAAAGTTTATCTGGATTTAGAACAGGGACCTCAGCTCATCCCAAGGAGATCTGGAGCTCAGATGGCCCTAAGAATGTCAGGAAGGGTGGAAAGTCTAAGATTTTGCTCTACTTACAAGCTAACAAGTTACTTCCCACAATTTTAGGGATGCTAATAAGAAGGCACCTGATTTCTGGGCCAGAGAAAAAGGACTTTGTTACACACAGTGAGCACCATGATCACCAGTGTATTTGTGTCAGTTCCTCTTGCAACCAAATCCCACAGGGGTGATAGGATGGGAGAAGACAAATGGCTGCACACACAGTGAGTTGTGGTACAAAAGAGAGACTCTGAACTTAAGGAACTCACATATTTTATAATGACAATACACAGGCTTGTAATTGCTATTGAAGGAAACACTATCTCTATCTTCCAAGAGGTGAAGCAAACCTTCCCTTTTTCCCAGAGATATGCCCTACCTAGCTTCCAAGCAGATATACTGTGTACACACACTTACAGTGTGTGCCTCTATTTGTAAGATGTGCAAAAATGAGAGAAAGAAAGAGAACTATGGAAAATTGTCTTACAACCCAGAGTTCTATGAATGCAGATGTAAAGGACTGACCTTTGAACCAGCTGATCACTGGCTTGAGATTGAAGAAATATCCAAAAAGAAATTTGGCTGAGTCATTGACAACCAACAGTTCTGGTACCTAAGGGAATGGTGCCTGAGAATTCTATCATAAAGAGCTGAATGCATCACAGCATGGACTGCTCTGTGAGAGTATGTCACTCTACAAACCGTTGCCAGCATCCCTTATCCTATCAGTTCTTTGATCAGGTTTGATACAGATATGTGTCACCTAATATTTCCTTTTAATTATAACCTCTTAATTTTATCCCCCTTTAGGGAAAGTGTTAGTCACTCAGTTTTATCTGACTCTTTGCAACCTCTCCTGGACTGTAGCCTGCCAGGCTCCTCTGTCCCATGGTATTTTCCAGGCAAAAATACTGGAATGGGTTGCCATTGCCTTCTCCAGGGTATTTTCTTTATTTTCAATTTATCTTGGTCACAGCATCACTGAATCAGCATCATTTCATTTGTAGATATTTACTTAGTCTTTCCTGCTCTTTTTATTATGATAGTGTGTAAGTTGCTAGAATAAACATTCTCTTCCTTTCTTCATCAAATAAACAGATGGCTGTTTTCAACACTGTGAAATATGAGAGTAATTAAATGAATTTCAAGATAATCCTGCATATACTTTTACTTTCCAGCATAAAAATAACTTTATGCCTAAGAAAGTATTTGACTCTTAAAATTATGTCATTATATACTTATTTTCATCTGTCAAGTAGCTTAATCTAAACCAGACAACAAGATTTGACTCTGTTACAGGATTTTCTGCAGTTAGGAGCCAAAAATTTTCAAAGAACCAAAATATAAGTTTCTTAAAAATGTGGGAAATTTTGATTACTCATGTCCCTTGTCAGTAACACAGGAGCAAAGTTTTCACAGGGTTTATAATTAACTTTAGCAAAACCTGTTTAAACATTTGAATCAATGTGTAGATTTTTGAAGAATATATATTATATATCAATACCAATTGAATTCCAGAAAGCAAAGAAGAACCTCTCTGATTAGACCTAGGAGGGTTTTTAGGAAAGTTATTTAGATATTTCTGATTAGCTTCCAAGCTTTGAATGACATTAGATGACATCATTCAATCAAACTTTCTTGTTAAATAATCAACTAAAATTCATAAAGCAGTATTAAACTCCTGTGTCATCAAGGATCTCATAACATTTAAATCAAAAATAGTGTCTGCATAGATTTTCCCTTTGTTATTAGTTAGGAAATAGTTTTAACATATCGTAGAACTTCTTGCTAAACTTTTTCTATGGAAATATCTCTATGGCCTAATGTATGGCACTGCCTAAACATTATAGGATTGAAGAAGTAGAAGGAAAAAAAGGCCTTAATTCTGTTAAACTGACAGATTGATAACTATGAAATGGTACTATTCAAAAATATTGATAATATTTCTGTATTAGAGAATTGCTGGAAATGTATGGAATGTTCAAATGAATGAATATTTACTTTCTTTGAGTATATTTCTAATAATTTTGTGTTACATTACATATATTAATCTTATTTTAAATATAACTAAATGCAAACTGCACTACAGTATGCTACTTTAGTATCTAAATACAGTATATCTACTGTTTTTAGTTACTGTCAAACTAAAATATGTGAAAGAGTCCACTTATCAATGAGCTACATAGAAATTAAGTGTGCTTGTTTGTTTCTAGAATGGTGCACAGTTTTTAAAAACTTATTTAATTTATTATTGGCTGTACTGGGTCTTTGTTACTGCACAAGGACTTTCTCTAGCTGTGGAGAGAGAGGGCTACTCTCTAGTTGCAGTGCACAGGTTTTTCATTGCAATCGCTTCTGTGGTTCCAGAGCACAGTCTCTATGACTCACAGGCTTCAGTAGTTGTGGCCCATGGGCTCACTAATTGTGGCTCATGGGCTCCAGAGCTCAGGCTCAGTAGCTGTGGGCACAGGCTTAGTTGTCTCATGGCATGTGGGATCTTTCTGGACCAATGATCAAACCCATGTCTCCTCCAAGGCAAGGCAAATCCTTAACAACTGGACATCCAGGGAAGCCCTGTTTGCTGCTTTTTAATGTTCAGGAACTACCTTGCATTAGTGCTTATTTCATTCCTTTATTTAATTCATACTTAGGTGCTCCAAGTTGTACTCACTGTCTTAGGTCTACTGCTGCTAAGTCACTTCAGTCGTGTCCGACTCTGTGCCACCCCATAGACGGCAGCCCACCAGGCTCCCCTGTCCCTGGGATTCTCCAGGCAAGAACACTGGAGTGGGTTGCCATTTCCTTCTCCAATGCAGGAAAGTGAAAAGTGAAAGTGAAGTCGCTCAGTCGTGTCCGACTCTTAGTGACCCCACGGACTGCAGCCCACCAGGCTCCTCGGTCCACGGGATTTTCCAGGCGAGAGTTCTGGAGTGGGCTGCTATTGCCTTCTACTGTCTTAGGCCAGGTGTTCTCGAAAGCAAACTATTAGACAGACGATTGCTTGAAGGAATTTTTGAAGAGTATCTTTAGGAACAGCTCTAGAAATGAATCGTGGAATCAGTGATTTGTTTTATTTTATTTCTCTCTAAAATGTTGTTGTTGTTTAGTCACTAAGTTGTTTCTGACTCTTTGTGACCCCAGGGACTGTAGGCTGCCAGGCTTCTCTGTCAATGGGATTTCCCTGGCAAGAATATGGGAGTGGGTTGTCATTTCCTTCTCCAGGGGATCTTTCCCACAAAGGCATGAAACCTGTGTCTCCTGCATGGCAGGCAGATTCTTTACCACTGAGCTACCTGGGAAGCTCTCTCTCTGAAATAGATAACAGTAAAATAAATAAATTCAGTCAGGCATTGTACAGGTAAAAAGTATAATATTATCTGACATGAGATTAGAGTTAATTTTATTTTCTNTCAGTCGTGTCCGACTCTGTGTGACCCCATCGACGGCAGCCCACCAGGCTCCCCCGTCTCTGGGATTCTCCAGGCAAGAACACTGGAGTGGGTTGCCATTTCCTTCTCCAACGCATGAAAGTGAAAAGTGAAAGTGCAGTTGCTCAGTCACTTCAGACTCTTCGCGACCCCATGGACTGCAGCCCACCAGGCTTCTCGATCCATGGGATTCTCCAGGCAAGAGTACTGGAGTGGGTTGCCATTGCCTTCTCCGATTTAACATTATACCCTAAGCCAAAGCGGTTATAAATTTAGTGTAGCACTATGTGTTAGATACTAAGCAATTATAAGGATTGATAGGAAGTTGTATTATTTCTGAGGTAATGATCATGTAGATACAGATATAAGAGTAACATATGCTATAATCAGAGAATCCTAATTCAGTGATTGAAGTGCTTGGCATTAAATATTTTTGAACTGACTAAATGTGGCCTATTCATAAAACAGTTACTCTATAAGGAAGCTAGCTGGGTCACAACTGAGGTATGGTTCAAACTCTGTGCTGTTAGGCAACACTGCCCCCTAGAGGTTTTCAGAATATTCCCAGTAGACAAGGTTCCCGAACATCAAGAAAGGCTCAAGAAATTTCTCAACTGCAATTAACAAGCAATACTCTGGCCACCTGATGCGAAAAGCCAATTCATTGGAAAGCACCTTCATGCTGGGAAAGATGGAGGGCAAGAGGAGAAGGGGGTGACAGAGGATGAGAGGGTTGGATGGCATCAGCAACACAATGGACACGAGTTTGAGCAAACTCGAGATAGTGAAGGACAGGTAAACCTGGCATGCTGCAGTCTGTGGAGTTGCAAAGAGTTGGACATGATTAGAGACAACAACAACAAGCAATGTAAAGGAAAACAGCAACTGGAAATACAGCCTCTTCACTTCAGGTGATGTTTATGAGATCTGAGAAACCTCTGTAAGAGGAAATGGAAATCTATCAACAACTGGAGTGAAGACGTGCTGACAAGTTGTTGGTTCATAAAAACAGCTCTGGAGAAATTTGGGAAAGGTTTGAATCAGGAGTGATTTCTGCATTGTCTGAAACTGGCTTTGGAAATTTCAAATTCTCTTCCCTGTAAAGACACTCAGTTCAATTCAGTTCAGTTACTCAGTCATGTCTTGAGACTTTGAGACCCTATTGACTGCAGCACGCCAGGCCTCCCTGTCCATCACCAACTCTGGGAGCTTACACACCTTCCTGTCCATTGAGTCAGTGATGCCATCCAACCATCTCATCCTCTGTCATCCCCTTCTCCTCCTGCCCTCAATCTTTCCCAGCATCAGAGTCTTTTCAAATGAATCAGTTCTTCACATCAGTTGGCCAAAGTATTGGAGTTTCAGCTTCAGCATCAGTCCTTCCAATGAATATTCAGGACTGATCTCCTTTAAGATGGACTGGTTGGATCTCCTTGCAGTCCAAGGGACTCTCAAGAGTCTTCTCCAACACCACAGTTAAAAAGCATCAATTCTTCGGCACTCAGCTTTCTTCACAGTCCAACTCTCACATCCATACATGACCACTGGAAAAGCCATAGCCTTGACTAGACTGATCTTTGTTGACAAAGTAACGTCTTTGCTTTTTAATATGCTGTCTAGGTTGGTCATAACTTTTCTTCCAAAGAGTAAGCATCTTTTAATTTCATGGCTGCAGTCACCATCTGCAGTGATTTTGAAGCCCCCCAAAATAAAGTCTGACACTGGTTCCCCATCTATTTTCCATGAAGTGATGGAACCAGATGCCATGATCTTCGTTTTCTGAATGTTGAGCTTTAAGCCAACTTTTTCACTCTCCTCTTTCCCTTTCATCAAGAGGCTCTTTATTTACTTCTTCTTCACTTTCTGCCATAAGCGTGGTGTCATCTGCATATCTGAGGTTATTGATATTTCTGCCGGCAAGTTTGATTCCAGCTTGTGCTTCATCCAGCCCAGCACTCCTCATAATGTACTCTTCATATAAGTTAAATAAGCAGGGTGACAATACACAGTCTTGACGTACTCCTTTTCCTATTTGGAACCAGTCTGTTGTTTCATGCCCAGTTTTAACTGTTGCTTCCTGACATGCATACATATTTCTGAAGAAGCAGGTCAGGTGGTCTGGTATTCCCATTTCTTTCAGAATTTTCCACAATTTGTTGTGATCTACACGGTCAAAGTCTTTACCATAGTCAATAAAGCAGAAATAGATGTTTTTCTGGAACTCTCTTCCTTTTTCCATGATCCAACGGATGTTGGCAATTTGATTTCTGGCTCTTCTGCCTTTTCTAAAACCAACTTGAACATCCAGAAGTTCACAGTTCATATACTCTTGAAGCCTACTCTGTAAAGAGGAAGGCTGTTCCATAAGAGATACACATAATATTAGGGTTTGCAACTCTTTTTGGTGGGGTGGGGGGTTGCAACTCTTGATGCTGCAACTCTAATCTGAAGGAGCAGATGATCAGAATGAGAAAGGCAGTGATTTATCAGTAATCAAGAGTGAAGAGTGTCAGAGATCTGTGATGGAATTGAGGTTGACTGTCATCAAGGAGGGTCTTTTACGTAAGAGAGCAAAGATACAGAGTGGAGAAGGCTTGCAACATCATTTGCAATGCCATTTTTAAAACCATCTCCACTTAAAATATGAAAGGGAAATAATTCTAACTGTGCTTCATAAATGTGTGATGAATTTACATAAAATTCCACTGTTTGGTTTGACTAGTCCATTAAAATATGGACTTTTGCTACACATATAGAAGAAATGCAGAAATTTGGGACACTGTTAAAGTTATAGGAAAAGTCTATGTTTTCTAATGAGTGCAGAAAACTAAAGAAGTTATCTACTTCTTCAGAGGTATTATCAGAAGTATGTATTATATTGTCCACTAGAACCATATTGAGCAGTGGGAAATTTCTAGGTTCTTATTCATTATTTTAAGCTATACATCCTAAGTGTCCTCATGGGAAGCCTCAAAAGGCAAAGAGACATTATTTGCCTTTACGTCATGGAAGAGATAATAAGCAAAGTAATTAAATATATTGAACTTGCCAGATATTGTTACTGTTTGAAACAAATGAACATGGTACAGTGTCATTGTGTTACCTTTGAGGCTATCACATTTTAGCCAATCTTTTGGCACTTCAGTTTTCTCTATGATGGTCAATAAATGGCATGACAACTATTGAAAAAACTTCTTGTGACATTTGGTAATATAATTACTGAAAACCCATCCATTTTTTTACTGGGATCCTCCCATATATCTCAGGGTCTTTATGTACATTGGTCATTGATGCCTCACAACAACTTCATTAGGTAGATTTTATTATTCTCATTTTATGGAATTGAATTGTAAAGTGCATGATAGAGAGTTGGCATTCAAAGGATGCTATCTATGTTTTTTTTATTTTAAAAATTTTAGAATAATGATAAGCTGATATAAATACTGGGCTTCCCTGGTGGCTCAGCTGGTAATGAATCCGCCTGCAATGCAGGAGACACGGGTTTGATCCATGGGTTGGGATGATTCCCCTGGAGAAGGGAAAGGCTACACACTCCAGTATTCTGGCCTGGAGAATTCCATGGACTGTATAGTCCATGGGATAGCAAATAGTCAGATACAACTGCGAGACTTTCACTTTCACTTTGTATAAATACTACAAATGTAGTACATATATTTCCCGTATAAAGTGAAGTCACTCAGCCATGTCCGACTCTTTGTGACCCTATGGACTGTAGCCTGCCAGGTTCCTCTGTCCATGGGGTTCCCCAGGCAAGAGCACTGGAGTGGTTGCCATGCTTTCTCCAGGGAATCTTCCCGACTCAGGGATCACACCTGCGTCTTCTGCAGCTCCTTCATTGCAAGCAGATTCTTTACCACTGAGCCACCAAGGGAAGTCCCCATTTCCCATATAACCACAATCAATTTCCCATATTATTAATATCTAAAATTATCCTGGCCCATGTGTCACAGCTTGTCAACTAATATTGATATATTATTAGATAAGTCCACACTTTCTTCAGATTTCCTTAGTTTTCACCTAATGTCCTTTTGGTCTTCTACAATCCCATCCATATTACCATCGTGCTAATGTCTCCAGTTGTAATCCATTACTGCATACATAGATCATTAAACATTCCCCCTGGTATATATGTAACCTCCCACTATAACACTGAGAAACCTGATACCACCATCTTAGAGTGTGAACATATGGAAACCTGGTAATAGAGTCCTTGCTCAGGTCTTACAACGCCAGTCATAAGGGATCATAATACTTGACAGTTGATGGAACCCTCACATTCAGTCTTGGTCTACAGGGTAAGAGCAATAGCAGTGGGGAAAGTCGACTAGAAGCTTCTGAAATCATATTCCCACCAGCCAAGATACAAAGTCAAAAATAAAATCACCTGAGGGCAGGGGTGAGGGATGGGGAGGTTAAGATGAGGGTCATCTCCGAAGAGTTAAAAGAATACAAGGGCGGTAAGCCACATCATGTTTATAATCAATCCACCATGATGGAAAATAAGTATAAAAACTAGAAGGAACAAGGTATTTTGTTCCTGCAGAGGAATTTTGTCCTGCAGAAGGAGTAAGCTCCACCATCACTGGCTCTATCTTCTAAAAAGTAGGGGAAAACGGGTTTGCAATGCCATGCATAGGATAGGTTTTGAGGAGGTGTACAATGGAAGCAGAGGAAATGTTATGTCAGTAGTCTTTCTCTTGTATTATTTCATCTTGCTCTTCCTTTTGATGAAAGAATTAACATTTGTGAAGCATAAATTATGATACGGGCACAGAAGAGAGCCACTAAATAGGCCAGTTGCTCTCCTTTGCATACACATTCTGTGCCAGGTTTATACTCATAAAAAGGGCTTTATGGCTATCATGTGGTCCAGCCAAGTTCAGGCTTTATGGCCTGGAGTATACTCTTTGCATATGAGCATCAACAACCTTAACTGCATCACGTGGCTGTTGTAAATAAATGGGACTCTGGGATCCAGACTTGTTAATCAGATAGCTGCTTTATGTCTCATTCTGTCTTAAATTCTGTATGGGAATTGTACTTTGCATGAGGGAGTGTTCATTATCATAATATTCTTTCTTCTATTTGTGGTGAGGCAGTAGTGCTATATTTCAAAAAATATACCACTGTATAAAGGATGAAATACCAACATTAATTTTTGCTTCTTTGTAGAAATTTTTCAGAAATAGGGAGTGGCTGGCTACCAGGTTGCCTGGCTACCAAGTTGTTCTTACTTAATCAATAAAATGTGTTTAATATGTTTGGTTGAAAACTAAATTGAACACATGTTAAATTTTTATCTAAATTAAATTATACAAAAATTAATGAAGCAATATAGAAATATATTATCAAAACAAAATATACT